>MDKJ01279630.1:0-48825 GCA_005239525.1 Nicotiana knightiana | reverse complement strand
AAAATATAATTTGGTCATTGCGGGGCGGTGACTATGGTTCCTTAGGTCGTATTTGATATACCGGACAAATATTAGGCGATCCGTGTCCGGCTACGTCACACGGCGGAAGGCGTGGGCTATAGCACACGAAAATATTGGAATCGGGCAGAATTACAGTTTAATTGAAGTAAAACACCAAAAAAATATAATTTGGCTATGGAGGGGCGGTGATTATGTTTCGCCATTCGTATTTGATGTCCCGGACAATTAATAAGCGATCCGGGTCTAGCTCTGTCCCACAGCGGAAGGTGTGGGCTATAGCAGATGAAAATATTGGAATAAGGCGGAATTCAAGTTTTATGGCCATAAAATGCAATAAAATGTAATTTAGTCATGGAGGGCGGTGATTACGGTTCCCTCGGAAGTATTTGATATCCCTGAAAAATATTAAGCGATCTGGGTCCGGCTTCGTCCCACGACGGAAGGCGTGGGCTTTAGCACAAAAAAATAAGTGAATCGGGCAGAATTCCAATTTTATGGCTGTAAAATGCCAAAAAATATAATTTGGTCATGGAGAGGCAGTGACCATGGTTCCTTAGGTCGTATTTGATGTCCCAGACAAATATTAGGCGATTCGGGTCCGGTTACGTCCCACGGGGGAAGGCGTGGGCTATAGCACACGAAAATATTGCAATCGGACGGCATTTTAGTTTTGGTCGTAAAACACCAAAAATGTAATTTGGTCAAGGCGGGGCGGTGACTATCGTTCCTTAGGTCGTATTTGATGTCTTGGATGAATATTAAGCGATCCGGGTCTGACTTTTTCCCACGGCGGAAGGTGTGGGCTATAACACAAGAAAATATTGGAATCGGGTGGAATTCAAGTTTTATCGCCGTAAAAACCCAAAAAATGTAATTTTGTCATGGAAGGGAGGTGATTATGGTTCTCCAGGTCTTATTTGATGTCTCGGAAAATTATTAGGTGATCCGGGCCCGGCTCCGTCCCATGGTGCAAGGCGTGGGATATAGCACACGAAAATATTGCAATCGGGCGGAATTCCAGTTCAATTGCCGTAAAACAAAAAAAAATTTAATTTTGTCATGGTAGGGCGGTGATTATTGTTCCCCTGGTCGGATTTGATGTCCCGAAAAAATATTAGGCGATCCGGGTCCGGCTCCGTCCCACGGCGAAAGGCGTGGCAATAGCACACAAAAATAATGCAATCGGACGGAATTCCAGTTTAACTGCCGTAAAACACCAAAAAATGTAATTTGATCGTGGAGGTGAGGTGATTATGGTTCCCCGGTCGTATTTGACCTCCCGTAAAAATATTAGGCGATCCGGGTCTGGTTCTATCCCACAGCTAAAGGCGTGGGCTATAGTACATGAAAATATTGAAATCGGGCGAAATTCCAGTTTAATTGTCGTGAAACACCAAAAAATGTAATTTGGTCATGGTAGGGTTATAATAATTGTTCCCCCAGTCGTATTTGATGTCCCGAACAAATATTAGGTGATCTGGGTCTGGCTCCGTCCCATGGTGGAAGGCGTGGGCTATAGCACATCAAAATATTGGAGTCGGGCGAAATTCAAGTGTTATCACTGTTAAATCCAAAAAAATGTAATTTGGTCATGGAGGGGCGGTGACTGTGGTTACTAGATTTTATTTAATTTCCTTGAAAAATATTATGCGATCTGGGTCCGTCCATCCCACGGCGGAAGGCGTGGGCTACACCACACGAAAATATTACAATCGAGCGGAATTCCAGTTTAATTGCCATTAAATACCAAAAAAATGTAATTTGGTCATGGAGGGGTGGTGACTATGGTTTCTTAGGTCATATTTGATGTCCCTGACTAATATTAGGCAATCCGAGTCTTGCTTCGTCACACGATGCAAGGCGTGGGCTATAGCATACGAAAATATTGCAATCGGGCGAAATTCCAGTTTAATTGCCAGAAAACACCAAAAACTTTAATTTGATCATGGCGGAGCGGTGACTATGGTTCCTTTGTTCGTATTTGATGTCCCAGACAAATATTAAGCAATCCAGATCCGGCTCCGTCCCACGGCGGAAGGCGTGGGCTATAGCACAAGAAAATATTGGAATTGGGCGGAATTCAAATTTTATGGCTGTAAAATACCAAAAAATGTAATTTGGTCATGGAGGGGCAGTGACAATGGTTCCTTTGGTCATATTTGATGTTACAGACTAATATTTGGTGATCCGGGTTGGGCTCTGTCCCACGGCGGAAGGCGTGGGCTATAGCTCAAAAACTATTTGCATCAGGTAGAATTCCAGTTTAATTACCTTAAACACCAAAAAATGTAATTTGGTCATGGAGGGGCGGTGATTATGGTTCCCCCAGTCTTATTTCATGTCCCAGACAAATATTGGACGATCCAGTTCCGGCTTCGTCTCACAGCGGAAGGCGTGGGCTAGGGCAAATGAAAACATTGGAATCAGGCATAATTGTAGTATTATGGCCGTAAAATGCCAAAAAAATGTAATTTAGTCATGGCGAGGTACTGACTATAGTTCCTTAGGTCAAATTTGATGTCCCGGTCAATTATTAGGCGATCCGGTTCCGGCTCCGTCCCACGACGGAAGGCATGGACTATAGCACACGAAAATATTGGAATCGGGCGGAATTCCAGGTTAATTGCCATAAAATGCAAAAACAAATGTATTAAGGTCAGGGCGAGGCGATGACTATGGTTCCTTAGGTTGTATTGGTTGTCCTGAAAAAATATTAGGCGATCTTGGTTCGGCTTACTCCCATGACGGAAGGCATGGGCTATAGCACACGAAAATATTGGAATCGGCCAAAATTCCAACTTTATGGCTGTAAAACACCAAAAAATGTAATTTGGTCATGGAGGGGCGGTGAATATGGTTCCTTAGGTAGTATTTGATGTCCCGGACAAGTATTAGGTGATCCGGGTCCTTCCCACGGCGGAAGGCATGGGCTTGAGAACACGAAAATATTGCAATCAGGCAGAATTCCAGTTTTATAGTCGTAAAACACCAAAAAATGTAATTTGGTCCTGGAGAGGCGGTGAATATGGTTCCTTAGATTGTATTAGAGTCCCGGATAAATATTAGGCGATCCGGGTCCGGTTCTATCCCACGACGGAAGGCATGAGCAATAGCACACGAAAATATTGAAATCGGCAAAATTCCAGTTTAATTGCCGTAAAACACCAAAAAATGTAATTTGTTCATGGTGGGGCTATGCTAATGGTTCCCTGGGTCGTATTTGATTTCCCAAAAAAATATTAGGCGATGCGAATTCGGCTCCGTCCCACGGCGGAAGGCGTAGGCTATTGCACACGAAAATATTGCAATTGCTATAGCTGTAAAACACCAAAAAATATAATTTGGTTATGGAGGGCGGTGACTATGTTTTAGGTCGTATTTGTTTTCCCGGACAAATATTAGGCGATGCAGGTTCGGCTCCGTCCCATGGCGGAAGGCGTGGGCTATGCACACAAAAATATTTCAATTGGGCGTCATTCCAGTTTTATGGCCGTAAAACACCAAAAAAATTAATTTTGTCATGGAGGGGCGGTGGCTATGGTTCCTTAGGTCATATTTGATGTTCCAGACAAATATTAGGCGATCTAGGTCCTGCTCCGTCCCATGGCGGAAGGCGTGGGCTATAGCACACACATATTAGAATCGGGCAGAATTCCAATTTTATTGCCGTAAAACACCAACAAATGTAATTTGGTCATGAAGGGGCTGCTTATGGTTCCCCCTATCGTATTTGATGTCCCGGACAAATATTATGCGATCCGGGCCTGGGTTCATCCCACAGCGGAAGGCGTGGGCTATATCACACGAATATATTTGAATCGGGTGGAGTTCAAGTTTAACTGTCGTAGAACACGCTAAAATGGAATTTGGTCACGCCGGGGCGGTGATTATGGTTCCCCTGATCATATTTGATGTCCGGGACAAATATTAGACAATCCACGTCCGATTCCGTCCCTTGGCGGAAGGTGTGAGATATAGCACACGAACATATTGGAATCGGGCGTAATTCCAGTTTAATTGCCGTAAAATAACAAAATATGTAATTTGGTCATGGCGGGGCAGTGACTATGGTTCCTTTGGTCGTATTTGATGTCCCAGACAAATATTAGGCGATCCAGATCCGGCTCTGTCCCACGGCGGAAGGCGTGGGCTATATCACAAGAAAATATTGGAATTGGGCGGAATTTAAATTTTATGGCTGTAAAACACCAAAAAATGTAATTTGGTCATGGAGGGGCGGTGACTATGGTTCCTTAGGTCGTATTTGATGTTACGGACTAATATTTGGCGATCCGGGTTGGGCCCTGTCCCATGGCGGAAGGCGCGGGCTATAGCACAAAAACTATTTGCATCGGGTAGAATTCCAGTTTAATTACCTTAAACACCAAAAAATGTAATTTGGTCATGGAGGGGCGGTAATTATGGTTCCCGTATTTTATGTCCCGGAACAATATTGGACGATCCAGGTCCGGCTCCGTCTCACGGCGGAAGGCGTGGGCTAGGGCAAATGAAAATATTGGAATCGGGCATAATTCTAGTATTATGGCCGTAAAATGCTAAAAATGTAATTTAGTCAAGGCGGGGCACTGACTATGGTTCCTTAGGTCGAATTTGATGTCCTGGTCAATTATTAGGCGATCCGGTTCCGGCTCCGTCCCACGACGGAAGGAGTGGGCTATAGCACATGAAAATATTAGAATCGGGCGGAATTCCAGGTTAACTGCAATAAAATGCAAAACAAAATGTATTGTGGTCATGGAGGGGTGGTGACTATGGTTCCTTAGGTTATACTGGTTGTCCCAAAAAATTATTAGGCGGTCTTGGTTCGTCTTAGTCCCATGACAGAAGGCGTGGGCTATAGCACACGAAAATATTGGAATCGGCCAAAATTCCACCTTTATGACTGTAAAACACCAAAAAATCTAATTTGGTCATGGTGGAGCTATGCTAATGGTTCCCTCGGTCGTATTTGATGTCCCAGAAAAATATTAGGCGATGCGGGTTCGGCTCCATCCCACGGCGGAAGGCTTAGGCTATAGCACACGAAAATATTGCAATCGCTATGGCCGTAAAACACCAAAAAATGTAATTTTGTTATGGAGGGGCAGTGACTATGGTTTAGGTCGTATTTGTTGTCCCGAAAAAATGTTAGGCGATGCAGGTTCGGCTCCGTCCCATGGCAGAAGGCGTGGGCTATGCACATAAAAATATTGCAATCGGGCGAAATTCCAGTTTTATGGTCGTAAAACACCAAAAAAATTTAATTTTGTCATGGAGGGGCGGTGACTATGGTTCCTTAGGTCATATGTGATGTTACGGAAAAATATTAGGCGATCTAGGTCCTGCTCCGTCCCACGATGGAAGGCGTGGGCTATAGCACACACATATTCGTATCAGGCAGATATCCAATTTTATTGCCGTAAAACACCAACAAATGTAATTTGGTCATGGAGGGGCGGTGATTATGGTTCCCCCTATCGTATTTGATGTGCCAGACAAATATTATGCGATCCGGGCCCTGGTTTATCCCACAATGGAAGACGTGGGCTATATCACACGAATATATTTGAATCGGACGGAGTTCCAGTTTAAATGCCGTAAAACACCCTAAAATGGAATTTGGTCATGCCGGGGCGGTGATTATGGTTCCCTCGATCGTATTTGATGTCCGGGACAAATATTAGACGATCCAGGTCCGGCTACGTCCCTTGGCGGAAGGCGTGGGATATAGCACACGAAAATATTGGAATCGGGCGGAATTCCAGTTTAATTGCCGTAAAATACCAAAATATATAATTAGTCATGGAGGGGTGGTGATTATGGTTCCTTAGGTCGTATTTGATGTCCCGGACAAATATTAGGAGATCCGGGTCAGGCTCCATCCCACGGCGGAAGGCGTGGGCTATAAGACATGAAAATATTGGAATCGGGCATATTTCCAGTTTAATTGCCGTAAAATGCCAAAAAATGGAATATGTTCATGGAAGGGCTGTGAATATAGTTCCTTAGGTCGTATTTGATGTATCGGAGAAATATTAGGTGATCCGCGTCTGTCTCTGTCCCACGGCGAAAGGCGTAGCTCCGTCCCACGGCGGAAGGCGTGGGCTATAGCACACGAAAATATTGGAATCGAGAAGAATTCCATGACCGTAAAATCCCAAAAATGTAACTTGGTCATGGCGGGGCAGTGACTATGGTTCCTTAGGTTTTATTAAATGTCCCGGACAAATATTATGCAATTCGGGACCGGCTCTGTCCCACAACGGAAGGCGTGGGCTATAGCACACACAAATATTACAATCGGGCGGAATTCTAATTTTATTGTCGTAAAATGCCAAATATGTAATTTGGTCTGGAAGGGCGGTGATTATTGTTCCCCCCGTCGTATACGATGTCCCGGACAAATATTTGGCGATCCGGGTCTAGTCTGTCTCATGGCAGAAGGCGTGGGCTATAGCACACAAAAATATTGGAATCGGGAGGAATTCCAGTTTTATGGTTGTAAACTACAATAAAATGTAATTTAGTCATGGAAGGGTATTGATTATGGTTCACTCGGTAGTATTTGATATCCCAGACAAATATTAAGCGATCTGGGTCCGGATCTGTCCCACGGCAGGAGGCGTGGGCTATAGCACACGAAAATAAGTGAATCGGGGGGGGGGGGGGGGGGGGGATTCTAGTTTTATGGCCGTAAAATGCCAAAAATGTAATTTGGTCAAGGCAGGGCAGTCATTATGGTTCCTTAGACCGTATTTGATGTCCCTGACAAATATTAGGCGACTCGTGTCCAACTTCCTCCCACGGCCGAAGGCGTGGGCTATAGGACACAAAAATATTGCAATCGGGCGGACATCCAGTTTTATTGTCGTAAAACACCAAAAATGTAATTTCGTCGTAGAGGGATGGTGACTATGGTTCCTTAGGTCGTATTTGATGTCCCGAAAAAATATTAGGCGATCCAGGTCCGGCTACGTCCCACGACGGAAGGCGTGGGCTATTGCACACAAAAATATTGCAATCGGGCAAAATTCCAGTTTTATGGCCGTAAACCACCAAAAAATGTAATTTGGTCATGGAGAGGTGGTTACTATGGTTCCTTATATCGTATTTGATGTCCTGGAAAAATATTAGGCGATCTGGGTTCATCACTGTTCCACGGCGGAAAGCGTGAGCTAGCATACGAAAATATTATAATCGGGTGGAATTCAAGTTTTATCGCCGTAAAAACAGAAAAAATGTAATTTTGTCATGGCAGGGCAGTGATTATGGTTCTCCCTGTCGTATTTGATGTCTCGGAAAAATATTAGGCGATCCCGGTCCGGCTCCGTCCCACGCGGAAGGCGTGGGCTATAGCACACGAAAATACTACAATCGAGCGAAATTCCAGTTTAATTGCCATAAAATGCCTAATGTGTAATTTGGACATGGCAGAGCGGTGAATATGGTTCCTAAGGTCATATTTGATGTCCCGGACAATTATTAGGCGATCCGGTTCCGACTCTGTCCGACAGCGCAAGGCGTGGGCTATAGTACACAAATATTGCAATCGGGTGGAATTTCAATTTAATTGTCGTAAAACACCAAAAATTTTAATTTATTCATGGATGGGCGGTTATTATGTTTCTCCCGGTCGTATTTGATGTCCCAGAAAAATATTAGGCGATACGGGTCGGCTCCGCCCCACGGCGAAAGGCGTGGGCTATATAGCACACAAAAATATTGCAATCGGGTGGAATTCCAGTTTAACTGCCGTAAAATACCAAAAAATGTAATTTGGTCATGGAGGGGAGGTGATTATGGTTCCATGGACGTATTTGATATCCCGAAAAAAAATTAGGAGATCCGGGTCTGGTTCTATCCCACGGCGGAAGGTGTGGGCTATAGCACACGAAAATATTAGAATAGGGAAAAATTCTAGTTTAATTGCCGTAAAACACAAAAAAATGTTATTTGGTCATGGTGGGGCTATGATAATGGTTCCCCCTGTCGTATTTGATGTCCCAGAAAAATATTAGGCGATGCGGGTCTGTCTCCGTCCCACGACGGAAGGCGTGGGTTGTAGCACACGAAAATATTGCAATCACTATGGCCGTAAAACACCAAAAAATGTAATTTGGTCATGGAGAGGTGGTGACTATGGTTTAGGTCGTATTTGTTGTTCCGGACAGATATTAGGCGATGCAGGTTCGGCTCCGTCCCATAGCGGAAGGCATGGTCTATGCACATAAAAATATTGCAATCGGGCGAAATTCTAGTTTTATGGCCGTAAAACACCAAAAAATTTAATATTGTCATGGAGGGGCGGTGACTATGGTTCCTTAGGTCATATTTGATGTTCCGGACAAATATTAGGTGATCTAGGTCCTGCTCCGTTGCACGGCGGAAGGCGTGGGCTATAGCACACACATATTAGAATCGGGCAGAATTCCAATTTTATTGCCGTAAAACACCAACAAATGTAATTTGGTCATGGAGGGGCAGTGATTATGTTTCCCCCTATCGTATTTGATGTCCCGAACAAATATTATGCGATCCGGCTCCGGGTTCATCCCACAACGGAAGGCGTGGGCTATATCACACGAATATATTGGAATCGGGCGGAGTTCAAGTTTAACTGCCGTAAAACACCCTAAAATGGAATTTGGTCACGTCGGGGCGGTGATTATGGTTTCCCCAATCATATTTGATGTCCGGGACAAATATTAGACGATCCAGGTGCGGCTCCGTCCCTTGGCGGAAGGCGTGGGATATAACACACGAAAATATTGGAATCGGGCGGAATTCCAGTTTAATTGCCGTGAAATACCAAAATATGTAATTTGGTCATGGAGGGGCGGTGATTATAGTTCTTTAGGTCGTATTTGATGTCCTAGACAAATATTAGGAGATTCGGGTCCAGCTCCATCCCACGACAGAAGGCGTGGGCTATAAGACATGAAAATATTGGAATCGGGCAGATTTCCAGTTTAATTGCCGTAAAATACAAAAAAAATGTAATATGTTCATGGCAGAGCTCTGAATATAGTTCCTTAGGTCGTATTTGATGTCCCGGAGAAATATTAGGAGACCCGCATCTGTCTTTGTCCCACGGCGGAAGGCGTGGGCTATAGCACACGAAAATATTGGAATCGGGCGGAATTCCAGTTTTATGGCCGTAATTTGGTCATGGAGGGGCTGTTATTATGGTTCCCCTGGTCTTATTTGATGTCCTTGACAAATATTAGGCGATCTGGGTCTGGCTCCATCCCATAATGGAAGGTGTGGGCTATAGCACACGAAAATATAGGAATCGGGAGGAATTCAAGTTTTATGGCCATAAAATGCAATAAAATGTAATTTAGTCATGGCGCGGAGGTGATTATGGTTACCTCGGTAGTATTTGATATCCCGGACAAATGTTAAGCGATCTGGGTTCGACTTCGTCCCACGGCGGAAGGCGTGGGCTATAGCACAAAAACATAAGTGAATCGGGCGGAATTCCAATTTTATGGCCGTAAAATGCTACAAAATGTAATTTGGTCATGGCAGGGAAGTAACTATGGTTACTTAGGTCGTATTTGATGTCCCGGATAAATATTAGGTGATTCGGGTCCGGCTTCGTCCCACGACTGAATGTGTGGACTATAGCACACGAAAATATTGCAATCGGGCGGAATTCAAATTTTATGGCCGTAAAATGCCAAAATATGTAATTTGGTCATGCAGGGGTGGTGACTATGGTTCCTTAGGTCGTATTTGATGTCCTGGACAAATATTAGGCGATCCGGGTCCGGCTACGTCCCACGGTGGAAGGCGTGGGCTATAGCACACGAAAATATTGCAATCGGGCGGAATTCTAGTGTTATGTTCCTAAAACACCAAAAAATGTAATTTGGTCATGGCGGGGCACTGACTATGGTTCCTTAGGTTGTATTTGATGTCGTGGACGAATATTAGGCGATCTGGGTCCGGCTCTGTCCCACGGCGAAAGGTGTGGGCTATAGCACATGGAAATATTGGAATTGGGTGGAATTCAAGTTTTATTGCCGTAAAAACCTAAAAAATGTAATTTTGTCATGGCAGGGAGGTGATTATGGTTCTTCTGGTCGTATTTGATTTCCCAAAAAAATATTAGGTGATCCGGGTCCGGCTCCGTCCCACAGCGGAAGATGTGGGCTATAGTACACGAAAATATTTCAATCGGGCGGAATTCCAGTTTAATTGCCGTAAAATGCCAAAAATATAATTTGGTCATGGGTGCACTGTGACTGTGGTTCCTTAGGTCGTATTTGATGTCCCAGACAATTATTAGGCGATCCGGGCCCGGCTCCATCCCACGGTGCAAGGCGTGGGCTATAGCACACGAAAATAATGCAATTGGGTGGAATTCCAGTTTAACTGCTGTAAAACACCAAAAAAAGTAATTTGATCATGGCAGTGAGGTTATTATGGTTCCCCGGTCGTATTTGATGTCCCGAAAAAATATTACGCGATCTGGGTCCGGTTCTATTCCACGACGGAAGGCGTGGGCTATAGCACATGAAAATATTGAAATCGGGGGAAATTCCAGTTTAGTTACCGTAAAACACGAAAAAATGTAATTTGGTCATGGTGGGGCTATTATAATGGTTCCCCAAGTCGCATTTGATGTCCCGGACAAATATTAGGTGATCCGGGTCCGGCTCCATCCCACGACAGAAGGCGTGGGCTATAGCACATGAAAATATTGGAATCGGGCGAATTTCAAGTTTTATCACCGTTAAATCCAAAAAAATGTAATGTGTTCATGGCGGGGCGGTGACTATGGTTCCCTAGGTTTTATTTAATTTCCTGGACAAATATTATGCGATCCGGGTCCGTCCGTCCCACAGCGGAAGGCGTGGGCTATAGCACAAGAAAATATTGCAATCGGGCGGAATTCTAATTTAATTGCCATTTAATGCCAAAAAAGGTAATTTGGTCATAGCGGGGCAGTGACTATGGTTCTTTTTGTCGTATATGATGTCCCATACAAATATTACGCGATCCAGGTCCGGCTCCATCCCATGGCGGAAGGCGTGGGCTATAGCACAAGTAAATTGTTGAATCGGGCGGAATTCAAATTTTATGAATGTAAAACACCAAAAAATGTAATTTGGTCATGGAGTGGTGGTGATTATGGTTCCCCCGATCGTATTTGATGTCACGGACTAATATTTTGCGATCCAGGTCCGGGTCCGGCTCCGTCCCACGTCTGAAGGAGTGGGCAATAACTCACAAAAATATTGGAATCGGGCATAATTCTATTATTATGGCCGTAAAATTCCAAAAAAATGTAATTTAGTCATGGAGGGGAAGTGACTATGGTTCCTTAGGTTGAATTTGATGTCCCGTTCCAATATTAGGCAATCCGGTTCTGGCACCGTCCCACGGCGGAAGATGTGCGCTATAGCACACGAAAATATTGGAATCGGGCGGAATTCAAGTTTAATTGCCATAAAACACCAACAAATGTAATTTTGTCATATAGGGGCAATCATTATGGCTCCCCTGGTCGTATTTTATGTCTCTGACAAATATCAGGATATCCGGATCCGGCTCCGTCCCATGGCGGGAGGCATGGGCTATAGCACACGAAAATATTGGAATCTGGCGGAATTCCAGGTTAATTGCCATAAAATGCCAAAAAATGTAATATGGTCATGGAGGGGCGGTGACTATGGTTCCTTAGGTTGTATTTGATGTCTCGGACATATATTAGGCGATCTTGGTTCGGATTAGTCCCACGACGGAAGGCGTGGGCTATAGCACACGAAAATATTGGAATCGGCTGGAATTCCAATTTTATGGCCGTAAAACACCAAAGAATTTAATTTGGTTATGGAGGGGCGGTGACTATGGTTCCTTAGGTAGTATTTGATGTCCCGGACAACTATTAGGCGATCCGGGTCAATCCCACGGCAGAATGCGTGGGCTAGAGCACACGAGAATATTGCCATCGGGCGGAATTCCAGTTTTATAGTCGTAAAACACAAAAAAAGATGTAATTTGGTCCTGGAGAGGCGGTGACTATGGTTCCTTAGATCGTATTAGAGTCCCGGAAAAATATTAGGGGATTCGTGTCCGGTTCTATCGTACGATGGAAGGCGTGGGCTATAGCACACGAAAATATTGAAATCAGGCGAAATTCCAGTTTAATTGCCGTAAAACACCAAAAAATGTAATTTGGTCATGGTGGGGCTGTGATAATGGTTCCCCCAGTCATATTTGATGTCCCAGACAAATATTAGGCAATCCAGGTCCCACTCAATCCACAGCGGAAGGCGTGGGCTATAGCACACGAAAATGGAATCAGGCGGAATTCCAGTTTTATTGCCGTAAAATGCTAAAAATGTAATTTTGTCATGGCAGGCGGTGAATATTGTTCCTTGGGTCATATTTGATGTCCCAGACAAATATTAGGCGATGTGGGTCCGGCTCCATCCTACGACGGAAGGCGTGTGCTATAGCACACGAAAATATTGCCATCGTTATGGCCGTAAAACACCAAAAAATGTAATTTTGTCATGGAGGGGCGGTGACTATGGTTCTTTAGGTCGTATTTGTTATCCCGTACAAATATTATGCGATTTGGGTCCTGCTCCGTCCCATGGCGGTGTAACGATCCGGTCGGTCGTCTCGTAGAAATTGCATTATTATTACTGTTATTGATTTGTCATAGGCTGGTTATACTGTTATCGATTTATTAGAGTTAGTAGGCTTGAAATCAGAATAGTTGTAGTGAGAGTTTAGTCGCTTAGTCTTTAAAAATAACCTTGAAGTTGGAAAAGTCAACTCAGAGTTGACTTATTGATAAACGACCTTGAAATGCGGATTTTAATGTCTCGGATAGCTTCGTTAGGTGATTTGGGACTTAGGAGTGTGTTCAGAATATTTTGGTGAGGACCGGTGTAGAATTAGGCTTGAATTGGCGAAAGTTAGTTTTTGGTGATTTCCGGTCGGCAATGAAAAATAGGATATGAGGGTCGGAATGGAATTTCGGAAGTTGGAACAGGTTTGTAATGTCATTTTTGATATGTATGCAAAATTTCAGGTAAATCGGAGGTGTTTTGGATAGTTTTCGACATCGTTGGAGGATTTTAGAAATTTCAAAGTTCTTAGGCTTGAATTTGATGTGATTTTGGTGTTTTGATGTTAGTTTTAGTGTTTCGGGAGTGCAACTTAGTTTGAATGATCATATATGAGGTATTGGTATGTTTGGTTGGGGTCCCGAGGGGTTCGGGATGGTTTTGAGTAGTTAACGGGGAGTTTGGAGTGCTTGTGTTGCTGCTGAAGTTGCTGGTGCTAGTGTAACCGCACCTGCGGATGGGTCATCGTAGATGCGGGCCTGCAGGAGCGGAAAGAGGCTCCGTAGGTGCGAGATTTGGCCAGCCAGGGAAGAGGTCACAAATGCGGATAGTGGGCCGCACCTGCGAAGTCGCAGGTGCGGAATGTGAGTCGCAGGTGCAGAGTTAGGCCGTTTAATGAAAAGTCGCAGGTGCGGTTGTTTCGATCGCAGGTGCGGTCCCACAGGTGCGAGACATGGGCCGCAGGAGTGGAACTCCTGGGTAGAAAGTATAAATTAAAACCCTCCGCAACCATTAGACCTTTTAACACCATTATTTGTACGGACAGAGAGCTTTGGGGGTGATTTTTGAAGAGGGAAATCATTGTTCTTCATAGAGGTAAGTGTTTTGATCACTAAACCTCGTTTATGGGTGATTATAGAACAAAATCTCAGCATTTAATTCATGAAAATCAGTAGAAAAAGGTGGGTTTAGGGCTTGAGATTATGAGACCTTTAGGGATTGGTTTGAGGGGTCAAACGAACTCCGATTTTAGTGTTCTTTATATGTACGGACTCGTGGGATGATGAAGAATATTTTGGTATAAAATTTTTCAGGTTCCGAGACAATTATGAGATTGTATTCCAGAGATGGACTTTCTCCGTGGGGCTGGATTGGCCTTTTTCCTCAGTACGGAGTGACTACGGTCACTGGTGTTTATGCATATTTCGGTATGGAACTTCCCTGGGCCTGAGAGCCATATATAGTACTGAGTGGACTTCTGTGGGAGAGTTGTGAGCACTATGCGCATATCTACCCTAGTTTAATACATATATTTTTATGATGGTATGTAGAGTATACTGGTAAATTCTGTATATTTTTTATTGTAAAATTTTTAGGTTTTGTCCGTCACTACTTCTCAGCCCATAGTTTGGGTTCGTTACTTCTGAGTTGGTGTACTCACATTACCCCCTGCACCTTGTGTTCAGATCCAGGTACACAGGGACCCAGTAGTGGATATTGAGCAGATGTTAGAGTTTTCAATGGAGTTGTCGAGGTAGCAGCTGACGATCGCGACCTCGTCTTCTCTTTCTTATTCTACCTATTATTCTTTATTTTGAGACAATGTTGTCCATTTCTCCTTTTCTTTTGCTTTAGTTATAGTAGCTCATGACTGAGTGACACCGAATCCCAGGTTGGAGGTTTAAATTTAGTTTTCAAACATTATTTTTCAACTTCAGATTCTTATTATTATCAATAAATTTGTTTAAAATTGTATTTTTGCGAGAAATTGAATTTAGCTTAGTTAAAAAGAGCGGCTTGACTGGTTCCACGACAGATGCCATCACGACTCCAAAATTGGGCCGTGACAAGATGGTCACCAGTCATGAGCAGGTTTAGTAGAGTTGCGGATCGGTATGGAGACGTCTGTACTTATCTTTGAAAGGCTACATAACCCTTAGAAAGAATCCCACATTATTGAATTCTTTCGTGCGACTCTGTTGGATTTTGGAACTAAACTTCTGTTGTTTTCATTCTCTCACAGATGGTGAGGACTCGTTCTACCGATCGTGGTGATCCGACACCAGCAGGACCAGCTGGAGGTCTAGGTCGTGGTCGAGGCCGTGGCAGAGGAAGGGGTGTAGCCCGCTTAGCAGCCGGGGAAGTACCTCTGGACCCTCCCACTGCTGATGATCAGGTCCCCGCAGTTGATTTCCCAGCGGGGGAGGCTCAGGCACCAGCAGTGCCCATTGTGATTCCGGCTCTTCAGGAGACCCTAGCCCAGATTTTGGCAGTGTGCACCAGCCTGGCACAAGCCGTCGCCGTGTCTACTGCTTCTACTTCTCAGGCTGGGGGAGGAACTCAAACTCCAGCTGCCCGGACACCTGAGCAGGTTAGGGCTTCAGACACCTGGGACAGTTCCAATCCAACCGGTTGTCCCAACATAAGATTTTGTGGTCCCAGCTTTGGCAGATGACGAGCAGCGCAAGTTAGAGAGGTTTAGTAGACCGAGCCTCCGATTTTTAGTTGTACTGAGGGCGAGGACACCCAGGGCTTTTTGGACAAGTGTCAGAGGACCTTCACACAGTAGGGATACTGGAGGCTAGTGGGGTCCCATTTACTACCTTCCAAATTGCAGGAGTTGCACTCGCCTGGTGGGAGGCCTATGAAAGGCGTAGACCTGCTGCCCCTTACCTGGATTCAGTTCTCAATTCTATTCCTGGAGAAGTATATACCACAGTCCCACAAGGAGGAGCTGCACAGGGAGTTCGAGCAGTTGCGCCAGGAGGACATGACAGTGACACAGTATGAGATGTGGTTCTCCGAGTTGGCCCGTCATGCTATTTGGCTAGTTCCCACAGATAGGGAGAGAATCAGGAGGTTCATTGATGGCTTCACTTATCAGCTTCAGATTTTTCTGACTAGGGAGAGGGTATCTGGCGCTTCTTTTGAGGAGGTGGTTGACATTGCCAGAGAGATTGAGTCGCTTCACCGCCAGGAGCGGATCGAGAGGGAGACCAAGAGGTCTCGAAGATCTGGGAGTTTCTCTGGGGTTCCTTCAGGGGGGGCAGCCGCAGCCCGGCAGAGGTCTTCCATTCAGGCAAGCTCAGTAAAGTCGCTCAGGTTTTCGTGGTGGATCAGTTGGTCACGATCCTCATAGTTGACATCAGGTGCAACCATCTTTCAGTGCCTTACCAGCTCAGAGTTCATCTTGGGAACCATCGGTTCAGAATTCATCTATGCCTGGTTCTTCTAGTGGTTATCCTGGTGCTAGGGGTTTCCTTCAGTCCCCAGTGCCGCTCTCCGAGAGAGGTTGCTTTGAGTGTGGAGAGGTGGGCCATATTAAGAGGTTTTGTCCTCGTCTTGTGATAGGTACGTATCAATAGAGGAGTCAGCCCCTAGTTTCAGAATCAGTAGATGCACCGTCCGCCCAAGTAGCTAGAGGTGGGGGTCAGGCAGGTAGGGGTTGCCCAAGAGGGGGAGGTCGATCCGGTGGTGATCAGGCCCAATTTTATGCATTTTTAGCCAGACAGAATGAGATGGCTTCTGATGCCGTGATCCCAGGTATTATTTCAGTATGTCACGAGAAACTTAAGTTGTTAATTGATTTCGATTCTTCATATTCACATGTTCATCATAATTTAGCCCAATCTCTGGATACGCCCCGTGAATCTTTTGTTACATCTGTTCATGTGCTCGCCCTTGTGGGTGATGTTGTTGTTACGAACCGCGTGTGTCGGTTGTGTGTGGTACCTTTGGGGGTCTGGAGACCCGGGTGGATGTGCCATTTCTGATTATGGTCGGTTTCGACGTAGTTTGATCAGATAGATGATGATACTTTTAGGTATGACTTGATGTAGATATTTTCCACCGAATTAGATTGTTTGACTCCGTAAAGTTTGGACGTATGAGTTGTGTTCTTTCAGATTTGTGTGATTTGGGTTCGGGTGTATACGGTGTGTGGAGGCGTGATTCTAATCTTGTAGATGAGTTCTGATGTGGAATTTGGGTTATAAGGCGTAGGAATTAGGTTGGATAAAGTGGTATTCGAATGTGTTGTGTTATTAAATCGATGCGGGGTAGGGTGACGTGGGGTCTCCCTTGGGTGTGTGCATGGTAATGTTATTCAGCGGTTGATGGCTTTTGGAACAACCCTTGTCACATTCGAGGACGAATGTTTGTTTAAGAGGGGAAGAATGTAATGACCCGGTCGGTCGTCCCGTAAAAATTGCATTATTATTACTGTTTATTGACTTGTCATAGGTTGGTTATACTGTTATCGATGTGTTAGAGTTGTTAGGCTTGAAATCGGAATGGTTGTAGTTAAAGTTTAGTGGCTTAGTCTTTAAAAATAGCCTTGAAGTTGGAAAAGTCAACGGTGAGTTGACTTATTAGTAAACGACCTTAGAATGTGGATTTTATGGCTCGGATAGCTTCGTTAGGTGATTTGGGACTTAAGAGTGTGTTCAGAATATATTTGTGAGGAACAGTGTAGAATTAGGCTTGAATTGGCGAAAGTTAGTTTTTGATGATTTTCGATCGGCAATGGAAAATAGGCTATCAGGGTCGGAATGGAATTCCAGAAGTTGTAACAGGTTCGTAATGTTATTTTTGATATGTCTGCAAAATTTCAGGTCAATCGGAGGTGTTTTGGATAATTTCAATATCGTTGGAGGATTTTAGAAATTTCAAAGTTCTTAGGCTTGAATTTGATGTGATTTTGGTGTTTTGATGTTATTTTTAGTGTTTCGGGAGTGCAACTAAGTTTGAATAATCATATATGAGGTATTGGTATGTTTGGTTGGGGTCCCGAGGGGCTCAGGATGGTTTTGAGTGGTTAACGGGGAGTTTGGAGTGCTTGTGTTTCTGCTGAAGTTGCTGGTGCTGGTGTAACTGCACCTGGGGATGGGTCATCGCAAGTGCGGGCCCGCAGGAGCGGAAGGAGGCTCCACAAGTGCGAGATTTGGCCAGCCAGGGAAGAGGTCGCATATGTAGATAGTGGGCCGCACCAGCGAAGTCACATGTGCGGAATGTGAATCGCAGGTGCGGAGTTAGGCCATTTAATGAAAAGTCACAGGTGCGGTTGTTTTGACCGCAGGTGCCGTCCCACATGTGCGAGACATGGTCCGCAGGTGCAGAACCCCTGGGCAGAAAGTATAAATTAAAACCCTCCGCGACCATTAGACCTTTTAAAACCATTATTTGTACGGACAGAGAGCTTTGAGGGTGATTTTTGAAGAGGGAAATCTCATCATTTAATTCATGAAAATCAGTAGAAAAGGGTGGGTTTAGGGCTTGAGATTATGAGACCTTTAGGGATTGGTTTGAGGGGTCAAACGAACTCTTATTTTAGTGTTCTTTATATGTACAGACTCATGGGATGATGAGAACATTTTGGTATAAAAATTTTTGGGTTTCGAGATGCGGGCCCGGGAGTCGGGTTTTGACTAATTCCGGGTTTTGATCTAAAATTGGTACTTTTTAATTGGAATTCATTCCTTAAGCATAAATTGATGATAAAAATCTGAACTTGGTAGATTTGGAGCACTCAGAGGCTAGATTTAGAGGAAAAGGCACTGCGGAATAGTATTTTAGCCTGTTTTGAGGTAAGTAGCGTTTCCAAACTTGGTTCTGAGGGTTCGAAACCCCGAGCTAAATGATTTATGACTACTGTTGAGGTGACGCACATGCTAAGTGACAGGCGTGCGGCTGCGCACTGAGTATTTGTGGCTTGGATTATCCCATGGCACCTCTTAGTGATTATTCCCTGATGATATCTGTACTTCTGTTATGTGGTAAATTTGAACCTGTTAGAAATCATGTTAAGTATAAATGCTAGGCTTCACGCTGAAAATGCTGAGACCCTAGTAGTCATATATTACTGTCTCATTTTGTGATTATTTGATTTCATATACTCAGTCCCGTTATAGCATATCACTTCATATCTCAGTCTCAATATTGTTAATTATTTGCATACTTATCATTGTTTCGGGCTAATGGATGAATCTGTGATCCATGTGAGTGATACTGAAGAGTAATGACTGAGTGAGGCCGAGAGCCTGTTATTGAGTCAGTTAAGAGATTGGACTGCACACCGCAACGATATTAAATCATGCTTTGGTTTTCTTGATATGGCGCTTGGGCCACTAGGGCCCCTCCGGAGTCTTTACACCCCCAGTGAGCGCATTGGTGTGAGGGATGGATCTTCCCTGGACATGGATCTTGCCGAAGTGGATGTTATGTGAGGGATGGATCATCCCTGGGCATGGATCTTGTCCGAGTTTTGTATTCCGGAGATGGACTTTCTTCGCGGGGCTTGATTGGCCTTTTTCCTCAGTACGGAGTGACTGCGGTCACCGGTGTTTATGCATATTCCGATATGGAAATTCCCTGGGCCTGAGAGCCATATATAGTACTGAGTGGGCTTCTTTGGGAGAGTTGTGAGAACTATGTGAATATCCACACTGGTTTAATACATATATTTTTATGATGGTTTGTAGAGAATACTGACATACTTGGCATATTTACTCATCCTGATAAACTGTTACCAAGTCTAAATTCTGTATATTGTTTATTGTAAAATTTTGAGGTTTTGTCCGTCACTACTTCTCAGCCCATAGTTTGGGTTCGTTACTTCTGAGTTGGTGTACTCACGTTACCTCCTGCACCTTGTGTGCAGATCCAGGTACACCCGGGACCCGGTAGTGGATATGGAGTAGCTGCCAGAATTTTCATTGGAGTTGTCGAGGTAGCAGCTGGCGATTGCGACCTCGTCTTCTCTTTATTATTCTATGGTATTCTTTATTTTGAGAAAATGTTGTCCATTTCTCCTTTTCTTTTGCTTTATGTTATAGTAGCTCATGACTGAGTGACACCGGATCCGGGGTTGGAGGTTTAAATTTAGTTTTCAAACATTGTTATTAAACTTCAGATTCTTAGTATTATCAATAAAATCATTTAAAATTCTATTTTTACGAGAAATTGAATTTAGCTGAGTTAAAAAGAGCGGCTTGCCAGGTTCCACGAAAGGCGCCATCACGACTCCGAAATTGGGTCGTAACAGGGGGAAGGCGTGGGCTATGCACACAAAAATATTACAATCGGACGGAATTCCAGTTTTATGGCTGTAAACCACCAAAAAATTTAATTTTGTTATGGAGGGGCGGTGACTATTGTTCCTTAGGTCATATTTGATGTTCCAGACAAATATTAGGCGATTTGGGTCCTGCTCCGTCCCACGACGGAAGGCGTGGGCAGCACACACATATTAGAATCGGGCAGAATTCCAATTTAATTGCCGTAAAACACCAAAAAATATAATTTGGTCATAGAAGGGCGGTGATTATGGTTCCCCCAATCGTATTTGATGTCCGAAAAAATATTAGGCGATCCGGGCCTAGGTTCATCACACAGCGGAAGGCGTGGGCTATATCACACGAATATATTGGAATCGTGCAGAATTCCGGTTTAACTGCCATAAAACACCCTAAAATGTAATTTAGTCATGCCAGGGCGGTGATTATGGTTCCCCCTATCGTATTTGATGTCCCCTACAAATATTAGGCGATCTGGGTCCATCTCAATCCCACGACGGAAGGCGTGGGCTATAAGACATGAAAATATTTGAATCAGGCAGATTTCCAGTTTAATTGCCGTAAAATGCCAAAAAAAATGTAATATGGTCATGGCGGGCGGTGAATATAGTTCCTTAGGTCGTATTTGATATCCCGGAGAAATGCTAGGCGATCCGGGTCCGGCTCCGTCCCACGGCGGAAGGTGTGGCTTATAGCATATGAAAATATTTGAATCCGCCGGAATTCCAGATTTATGGCCGTAAAACACCAAAAAAATGTAATTTTGTCATGTAGGGGCGGTGACTATGCTTCCTTAGGTCGTATTTGATTTCCTGGAAAAATATTAGGCAATCTGGGTCCGACTCTGTCCTACGGCGGAAGGCGTAGGCTAGAGCACACGAAAATATTGCTATCGGGCAGAATTCCAGTTTTATAGTCGTAAAACACCAAAAATGTAATTTGGTCATGGCGAGGCGGTGACTATGGTTCCTTCGATTGTATTTGATGTTCCGGACAAATATTACACTATCCGGGTCCAGCTCCGTCCCACGACGGAAGTTGTGGGCTACAGCGCACGAAAATATTGCAATCAGGCGGCTAGTTTTATGGCCGTATAATATCAAAAATTATAATTTAGTTGTGGTGGGGTGATGAATATGGTTCCTTAAGTTTTTTTTGATGTCCCGGACAAATATTAGGTTATCCGGTTCTGGCTTTGTCCACGGCGGAAAGCGTGAGCTATAGCACACGCAAATATTGGAATCGAGCGGAATTCCAGTTTAATTGCGTAAAACACCAAAAAATATAATTTGGTCATGGAGGAAAGGTGATTATAGTTTCACCGATCGTATTTGATGTCCCATACAAATATTAGGCGATCCGGGTCCGGCTCTGTCCCACGGTGGAAGGCATGGGTTGTAGCACATGAAAATATTCGAATCGGGCAAAATTCCAGTATTATGACCGTAAAATCCCAAAAAATGTAACTTGGTCATGGCGGGGTAGCGACTATGGTTCCTTAGGTTTTAGTAAATTTTCCGGACAAATATTATGTGATTCGGGACCGGCTCCGTCCCACTGCGGAAGGCGAGGGCTATAGCACACAAAAATATTACAATTAGGTGAAATTCCAATTTAATTGCATTAAAACACCAAAAAATGAAATTTGGTCATGGAGGGGAGGTGACTATGGTTTCTTATGTCGTATTTGATGTCCTAGAAAAGTATTAGGCGATCCGAGTCCTGCTCTGTCCCACGGCGGAAGGCGTGGGCTATAGCAAAAGAAAATAGTGGAATCGGGCAGAATTCCAATTTTATTGCTATAAAAAACCAAAAAATGTAATTTGGTCATGGCGGGGCTGTGACTATGGTTCCTTATGTCGTATTGACAAATATAAGGCGATCCGGGTCCTGCTCTTGCCCACGGCATAAGGCGTGGTCTATAGCACAAGAAAATAGTGGAATCAGGCGGAATTCAAATTTTATTGGTGTAAAAAACCAAAAAATGTAATTTGGTCATGGCAGGGCTGTGACTATGGTTCTTTATGGCGTATTTCATGTCCCTGACAAATATATGGCGATCCGGGTCCGGGTCCGTCACACGGCGCTAGGCGTGGGCTATAGCACACGAAAATATTGCAATCCGGAAACATTCCAATTTAATTGCCGTAAAACTCCAAAAAATGTAATTTGGTCATGGCGGGGCGGTGACTATGGTTCCTTAGGTTGTATTTGATGTCCGAGACAAATATTAGGCGATCCGGGTCTGTCTCCGTCCCATGGCGTAAGGCGTGGGTTATAGCACAAGAAAATAGTGGAATAGGGGGAATTCCAATTTTTGGCTGTAAAACAACAAAAAAATGTAATTTGGTCATAGCGGGGAGGTGACTATGGTCCCTTAAGTCGTACTTTATGTGCCAGTCAAATATTAGGCAATTCGGGTCCGGCTCCGTCCCACTGTGGAAGGCGTGGGCACACGAAAATATTGGATTCGGGCGGAATTCCAGTTTAATTGCCGTAAAACTCCAAAAAAGGTAATTTGGTCATGGTGGGGCGGTGATTATGGCTCCCCCGGATGTACTTGATGTACCGGACAAATATTAGGCGATCTGGGTCCGGCTCCGTCCCACGGCGGAAGGGGCTATAACACACGAAAATATTGGAATCCGGCGGAATTCCAGTTTAATTGCCGTAAAAACTAAAAAATGTAATTTGGTCATGGCAGGGCAGTGACTATAGTTCCTTAGGTTGTATTTGATGTCCCAGAAAAATATTAGGCAATCCGGTTCCGACTCTGTCCCACAGCGGAAGGCGTGGGCTATAGCACACGAAAATATTTGAATCGGGCGGAATTCCAATTGTATCGCCGTGAAACAAAAAACAAATGTAATTTTGTCATGGTGGGGCAGTGTCTATGGTTCCTTAGGTCGTATTTGATGTCCCGGACAAATATTAGGCGATCTGGGTCCGGCTACGTCCTACGGCGGAAGGCGTGGGCTATAGCACACGAAAATATTGGAATTGAGTAGAATTCAAGTTTTATCGCCGAAAAAACCCAAAAATGTAATTTTTTCATGGAAGAGAGGTGATTATGGTTCTACCAGTTGTATTTGTTGTCCCGAAAAAATACTAGGTGATCCGGGTCCGGGTCCGTCCCACGGCGGTAGGTGTGGTCTATACTACACGAAAATATTTCAATCGGGCGGAATTCCAATTTAATTGCCGTAAAATTCCAAAAATATAACTTGGTCATGGAGGGGCGATGACTGTGGTTCCTTAGGTCGTATTTGATGTCTGGACAATTATTAGGCGATCCGGGTCCGGCTCCATCCCACGGTAGAAGGCGTGGCTATACCACACGAAAATATTTCAATCCGGCGGAATTCCAGTTTAACTGCCGTAAAACACCAAAGAATATAATTTGGTCATGGAGGTGAGGTGATTATGGTTCCCCGGTCGTATTTGATGTCCCGGACAAATATTAGGTGATCCAGGCCCGGTTCTATCCCACAGCGGAAGGCATGGGATATAGCATACGAAAATATTGAAATCGGGCGAAATTCCAGTTTAATTGCTGTAAAACACAAAAAAAATGTAATTTGGTCATGGTGGTATGGTGATTATGGTTCCCCGATCGTATTTGATGTCCCCGAAAAATATTAGGCGATCCGGGTCCAGTTATATCCCACGGCAGAAGGTGTGGGCTATAGCACACGAAAATATTGAAATCGGGCGAAATTTTAGTTTAATTGCCGTAAAACACTAAAAACGTAATTTGGTAATGGTGGGGCTATGATAATGGTTCCCCCAATCACATTAGATGTCCCGGACAAATATTAGGTGAACCGGGTCCGGCTCCATCCCACGGTGGAAGGCGTGGGCTATAGCACATGAAAATATTGGAATCGGGCGAAATTCAAGTTTTATCACCGTTAAATCCAAAAAAATGTAATTTGGTCATGGCGGGGCAGTTACTAAGGTTCCCTAGGTTTTATTTAATGTCCTGGACAAATATTATACGATCCGAATCCGTCCGTCCCATGGCGGAAGACGTGGGCTATAACACACGGAAATATTGCAATCGGGCGAAATTCCAGTTTAATTGCCATTAAATGCCAAGAAAATGTAATTTGGTCATGGCTGAGCGCTGACTATGGTTTCTTAGGTCGTATTTGACGGCCCTGACTAATATTAGGCAATCCGAGTTTGGCTCCGTCACACTGCGCAAGACTTGGGCTATAGCGCACGAAAATATTGAAATCGGGCGAAATTCCAGTTTAATTGCCATAAAACACCAAAAAATGTAATTTGGTCATGGTGGGGCGGTGAATAGGGTTCTTTTGGTCGTATTTTATGTCCCAGACAAATATTAGGCGATCCATTTCCGGCTCCGTCCCAGGGCAGAAGGTGTGGGCTATTCCACAAGAAAATATTGGAATCGTGCGGAATTCAAATTTTATGGATGTAAAATACCAAAAAATATAATTTGGTCATGGCGGGGAGGTGACTATGGTACCTTCGGTCGTATTTGATGTCACAGACTAATATTTGGTGATCCGGCTCGGGCTCTGTCCCACAGCGGAAGGCGTGGGCTATAGCAAAAAATATTTTAATCGTGCGAATTCCCGTTTAATTGCCGTAAAACACCAAAACAAATGTAATTTGGTCATCGAGGGGCGGTGATTATGGTTCCCCTGGTCGTATTTGATTTCCCGGACAAATATTAAATGATCCACATCCGGCTTCGTCCCACGGCGGAAGGCGTGGGCTATAGCACACGAAAATATTGGAAACATGCATAATTCTAGTATTATGGCCGTAAAATGCCAAAAAAATGTAATTTAGTCAGTGCGGGGAAGTGACTATGGTTCCTTAGGTCGAATTTGACATCCCGTTCAATTATTAGGTGATCTGGTTCCGGCACCGTCCCACGGAGGAAAACGTGGCCATAGCACACGAAAATATTGGAATCCGGTGGAATTCCAGTTTAACTGCCGTAAAACACCAAAAAAATGTACTTTGATCATGGAGGTGAGGTGATTATGGTTCCCCGGTTGTATTTGATTTCCCGGACAAATATTAGGCGACCCGGGTCTGGTTCTATCCCACGGCGGAAGGCGTGGGCTATAGCACACGAAAATATTGAAATCGGGCGAAATTCCATTTTAATTGCCGTAAAACACCAAAAAATGTAATATAATCATGGTGGGGCTATGATAATAGTTCCCCAAGTTGCATTTGATGTCCCGGACAAATATTAGGTGATCTGGGTCCGGGTCCGGCTCCGTCCCACGGCGGAAGGCGTGGGCTATAGCACATGAAAATATTGGAATCGGGCGAAATTCAAGTTTTATCAGCATTAAATTCAAAAAAATGTAATTTGGTCATGGAGGGGAGGTGACTATGGTTCTCTAGGTTTTATTTAATGTCCTGGAAAAATATTATGCAATCCGGGTCCGTCCGTCCCACGGCGGAAGGCGTGGGCAATAGCACACGAAAATATTGCAATCGGGCAGAATTCCAGTTTAATTGCCATTAAATGCCAAAAAATGTAATTGGTCATGGCGGGGCAGTGGGTATGGTTTCTTAGGTCTTATTTGACGTCCCTGACTAATATTAGGCAATCCGGGTCTGGCTCCGTCACATGGCGCAATGCGCAAGGCATGGGCTATAGCACACGAAAATATTGCAATCGGGCGAAATTCCAGTTTAATTGTCATAAAACACCAAAAAATGTAATTTTTTCATGGAGGGATGGAGACTATGGTTCCTTTGGTCACAAACAAATACTAGGCGATCCAGGTCCGCTCTGTCCCTCGGCGGAAGGCGTGGGCTATAGCATAAGAAAATATTGGAATCGGGCGGAATTCAAATTTTATGGATGTAAAACACCAAAAAATGTAATTTGGTCATGGGGGGCGGTGAATATGGTTCCTTATGTCATATTTGATTTCATGGACTAATATTTGGCGATCCGTGTTGGGCTCTTTCCCACGGCGGAAGGCGTGGCCTATAGCACAAAAAATATTTGAATTGGGCACAATTCCAGTTTAATTGCCGTAAAACACCAAAAAATGTAATTTGTTCATGGAGGGGAGGTGATTATGGTTCCTCCGATCGTATTTGATATCCCGGACAAATATTAGATGATCCAGGTCTGGCTCCGTCCCACGGAGGAAGGCATGGGCTATAGCACACGAAAATATTTGAATCGGGCATAATTCTAGTATTATGGCCGTAAAATGCCAAAAAAATGTAATTTAGTCAGCGGGGCAGTGACTATGGTTCCTTAGTTCGAATTTGATGTCCCGTTCAAATATTAGAAGATCTGGTTCCGGCACCGTCCCACGGCGTAAGAAGTGGGCTATAGCACACGAAAATATTGGAATCGGGCAGAATTCTAGTTTAATTGCCATAAAACACCAACAAATGTAAATTTGTCATAGAGAGGCAGTGATTATGGTTCCCGTGGTCGTATTTGATGTCCCAGACAAATATTAGGCGATCCGGGTCTGGCTCCGTACCACGGCGGAAGGCGTGGGCTATAGCACACGAGAATATTGAAATCGGGCGAAATTCCAGGTTAATTGCCATAAAATGCAAAAACAAAATGTAATATGGTCATGACGGGGCGGTGACTATGGTTCCTTAGGTTGTATTTGATGTCACGAACAAATATTAGGCGATCTTTGTTCGGCTTAGTCCTACAACGGAAGGCGTGGGCTATAACACACGAAAATATTGGAATCGGCTGGAATTCCATTTTTATGGCCGTAAAACACCAAAAAATGTAATTTGGTCATAGAGGGGTGGTGACTATGGTTCCTTAGGTAGTACTTGATGTCCCAGACAAATACTAGGCAATCCGGGTCAGTCCCACGGTGGAAGGAGTGGGCTAGAGCATACGAAAATATTGTATCGGGCGTTAATTCCAGTTTAATTGCCGTAAAACACCAAAAAATGTAATTTGTTCATGGTGGGGATATGATAATGGTTCCCCATGTCTTATTTGATGTCTCATACAAATATTAGGAAATCCGGGTCCAGCTCAATCCCACGGCGGAAGGCGTGAGCTATAGCACACTAAAAATGGAATCGGCGGAATTCCAGTTTTATGGTCGTAAAATGCTAAAAATTTAATTTGTTCATGGCGGGGCGGTGAATATTGTTCCTTAGGTGATATTTGAGGTCCCAGACAAATATTAGGCGATGCGGGTCCAGCTCCGTCCCACGGCGGAAGGCGTGGGCTATAGCACACTAAAATATTGCAATCGCTATGGCTGTAAAACACCAAAAAATATAATTTGGTCATGGAGGGGCAGTGACTATGGTTCTTCAGGTCGTATTTGTTTTCCCGGAAAAATATTAGGCGATCCGGGTCCGGCTCCGTCCCATGGCGGAAGGCGTGGGCTAAGCACACAAAAATATTGCAATCGGGCGGAATTCTAGTTTTATGACCATAAAACACTAAAAAAATTTAATTTTTTCATGGAGGGGCGGTGACTATGGTTCCTTAGGTCATATTTGATGTTCTAGACAAATATTATGCAATTTGGGTCCTGCTCCATCCCACGGTGGAAGGCGTGGGCTATATCACACACATATTAGACTCGGGCAAAATTCCAATTTAATTGCCGTAAAACACCAAAAAATGTAATTTGGTTATGGAGGGGCGATGATTATGGTTCCCCCTATCGTATTTGATGTCTCGGACAAATATTAGGCGATCCAGGTCCGGTTTCATCCTACAGTGGTAGGCGTGGGCTATATCACACGAATATATTGGAATAGGGCGGAATTCCAGTTTAACTTCCGTAAAACACCCTATTATGTAATTTTGTCATGCCGGGGCAGTGATTAAAGTTCCCCCGATGGTATTTGATGTCCCGGAAAAATATTAGATGATCCAGGTCCGACTCTGTCCGTTGGCGGAAGGCGTGGGATAGAGCACACAAAAATATTGGAATCGAGCGGAATTCCAGTTTAATTTCCATAAAATACCAAAATATGTAAATTGGTCGTGGAGGGGAGGTTATTATGGTTCCTTAGGTCATATTTGATGTCCCGAACAAATATTAGGCGATCCGGGTCCGGCTCCTTCCCACGGAGGAAGGCGTGGGCTATAAGACACGAAAATATTTTAATCAAACAGGTTTCCGATTTAGTTGCCGTAAAATGCCAAAAAATGTAATATGGTCATGGAAGGGAGGTGAATACAGTTCCTTAGGTCGTATTTGATGTCTCGGAAAAATATTAGGCGATCCGGGTCCTGCTCCGTCCCATGGCAGAAGGCATGGGCTATAGCATACGAAAATCTTTGAATCGGGCGGAATTCCAGTTTTATGGACGTAAAACACCAAAAAATGTAATTTGGTTATGGAGGGGCGGTGATTATGGTTCCTTAGGTTGTATTTTATGTCTCAGAAATATATTAGGCGATCTTCATCCGGCTCTATCCTACGGCGGAGGGCATAGGCTACAGCACACGAAAATATTGCTAACGGGCAGAATTCCAGTTTTATAGTCGTAAAACATCAAAAATGTAATTTGGTCATGGGGAGGTCGTGAATATGGTTCCTTAGATAGTATTTGATGTCCCGGAAAAATATTATGCTATCTGGTTTCGGCTCCATCCCATGGCGGAAGTCGAGGGCTACAACACGCGAAAATATATCAATCAAGCGGAATTCTAGTTTTATCACCATAAAATGCCAAAAATATAATTTGGTCGTGGAGGGGCGGTGACTATGGTTCCTTAAGTCGTATTTGATGTCCGGGAAAAATATTAGCCGATCCAGTTCCAGCTATGTCCACTACGGAAGGCGTGAGCTATAGCACACGAAAATATTGGAATCAAGCGGAATTCCATTTCAATTGCCGTAAAACACCAAAAATGTAATTTGGTCATGGAGGAAAGGTGATTATGGTTTCACCAGACGTATTTGATGTCCTGGACAAATATTAGGCGATCCGGGTCCGGCTCGGTCCCAAGGCGCAAGGCGTGGGCTGTAGCACATGAAAATATTAGAATTTGGAGTAATTCCAGTTTTATGACCGTAAAATCCCAAAAATGTAACTTGGTCATGGTGGGGAAGTGACTATGGTTCCTTACGTTTTATTCAATGTCCCGGACAAATATTATGTGATTCGGGACCGGCTCCATCCCACGGAGGAAGGCGTGGGCAATAGCACACAAAAATATTACAATCGGGTGGAATTCCAATTGTATTACCGTAAAATGCCAAAAAATTCAATTTGGTCATGGTGGGCCCGTGCATATGCTTCCTTAGGTCGTATTTGATGTCCCTGACAAATATTAGGTGATACGGGTCCGAATCCATCACACGACGCAAGGCGGGCTATAGCACACGAAAATATTGGATTCGGGTGGAAATCCAGTTTAATTGCCGTAAAACACCAAAAAATGTAATTTGGTCATGGAGGGGCAGTGATTATGGCTCCCCCGGTTGTACTTGATGTCCCAGAAAAATATTAAGCGATCTGGGTCCAGCTCCACCCCACAGCGGATGGCGTGGGCTATAACACACAAAAATATTGGAATCCGGCGGAATTCCAGTTTAATTACCGTAAAATAATAAAATATGTAATTTGTTCATGGCGGGGTAGTGACTATGGTTACTTAGGTTGTATTTGATGTACCTAAAAAATATTAGGCGATCCGGGTCCGACTCTATCCTGCGGCGGAAGGCGTGGTCTGGCGGAGTTCCAATTTTATGGCCATAAAACACCAAAAAATGTAATTTGGTCCTGGAGGGGCGTGGACTATGGTTCCTTAGGCCGTATTTGATGTCCCGGACAAATATTAGGTGATCCGGGTCCGACATCGTCCCACAGCGGAAGGCGTGGTCTAGAGCACACAACAATAATGTAATCGGGCAGAATTCCCATTTTATAGTCGTAAAACACCAAAAAGATGTAATTTGGTTATGGGGAGGCGGTGACTATTGTTCCTTAGACTGTATTTGATGTCTCGCACAAATATTGCACGATCCGAGTCCGGCTCCATCCCACGGCGGAAGGCATGGGCTACAACACACGAAAATATTGCAATCAGGCGGAATTCTAGTTTTATGGCCGTAAATTGCCAAAAAATGTAATTTTGTCATGGCGTGGCGGTGAATATTGTTCCTTAGGTCGTATTTGATGTCTCAGAAAAAATATAAGGCGATCCGGTTCCGGCTCTGTCCCACGGCGGAAGGCGTAGGGTATAACACATGAAAATATTTGAATCAGGTGGAATTCCAGTTTAATTGCCGTAAATTTCCAAAAAATGTAATTTGGTCATGGTAGAGTGGTGATTATGGTTCCCTAGATCGTATTAGATGTCTCGGACAAATATTACGCGATCTGGGTCTAGATCTGTTTCCCGGCGGAAGGCGTGGGCTACAGCACACGAAAATATTGCAATCGGGCGGAATTCCATTTTGATGGCCTTAAAATGCTAAAAATTTAATTTGGTCATCGCGGGGCGGTGAATATTTTTCCTTAGGTCATATTTGATGTCCCATTAAAATATTAGGCTATCCGGATCCGTGTTCGGCTCCGTCCCACGACTGAAGGCGTGGGCAATAGCACATGAAAATGTTGGAATCGGGAAAGATTCTAGTTTTATGATCGTAAAATCCCAAAACATGTAATTTGGTCATGGCGGAAGGCGTGGGCTATAGCACAAGAAAATATTGGAATCAGGCGAAATTCTGATTTTATGGCTGTAAAACACAAAAAAATTTAATTTGGTCATGGCAGCTCCCTGACTATGGTTCCTTATGTCGTATTTGATGTCCTTCACAAATTTTAGGCGATTCCAGTCCTCCTCCTATACACGGCGCAAGGGGTGTGCTATATCACACGAAAATATTGCAATCGGGCAAAATTTCAGTTTAATTGCCATAAAACTCCAAAAATGTAATTTGGTCATGGCAGAGCGTTGACTATGGTTCCTTAGGTCGTATTTGATATCTCGGACAAATATTAGGCGATCCGAGTCCGGTTCCGGCTCCGTTCCACGGCGGAAGGCATGGACTATAGCACACGAAAATATTGCATTCGGGCGGAATTCCAGTTTTATGGCCGTAAAAAAACAAAAAATGTAATTTGGTCATGGCGGGGCACTGACATGGTTCCTTAGGTTGTATTTGATGTCGCGGACAAATATTAGGCGATCCGGGTCCGCCTCCGGCTCTGTCCCACGGCGGAAGGCGTGGGCTATAGCACACGAAAATATTGCATTTGGGCGGAATTCCAATTTTATGGCCATAAAACACAAAAAAATGTAATTTGGTCATGGAGGGGTGGTGACTATGGTTACTTAGGTCGAATTTGATGTCCCAGACAAATATTAGGCGGTCTGAGTCCGACTCCATCCCACGGCGGATGGCGTGGGCTAGAGCACATGAAAATATTGCACTAGGGCGGAATTCCAGTTTTATAATCGTAAAACACCAAAAAATGTAATTTGGTCATAGAGAGGAGGTGACTATGGTTCCTTAGATTGTATTTGATGTCCCAGACAAATATTAGGCAATTCGGGTCCAGCTCCGTCCCACGGCGGAAGGCGTGGGCTATAGCACAACAAAATATTGGAATCAAGCGAAATTCTGATTTTATGGTTGTAAAATACCAAATATGTAATTTTCTCATAGCAGGGCCGTTACTATAGTTCCTTATGTTGTATTTGATGTCCCAGACAAATATTAGGCAATTCGGGTCCAGCTCCGTCCCACGGCGGAAGGCGTGGGCTATAGCATAAGAAAATATTGTAATCAGGTAGAATTCTGATTTTATGGTTGTAAAATACCAAATATGTAATTTTCTCATAGCAGGGCCGTTACTATAGTTCCTTATGTTGTATTTGATGTCCCAGACAAATATTAGGCAATTCGGGTCCAGCTCCGTCCCACGGCGGAAGGCGTGGGCTATAGCACAACAAAATATTGGAATCAAGCGAAATTCTGATTTTATGGTTGTAAAATACCAAATATGTAATTTTCTCATAGCAGGGCCGTGACTATAGTTCCTTATGTTGTATTTGATGTCCTTGACAAATTTTAGGCGATCCGGGTCTGCCTCTATCATACGGCGCTAGGCGTGTGCTATAGCACACAAAAATATTGCAATCGGGCAAAATTCCAGTTTAATTGACTTAAAACACCAAAAATGTAATTTGGTCATGGCAGGGCGGTGACTATGGTTCCTTAGGTCATATTTGATATCCATGACAAATATTAGGCGATCCGGGTCCAGCTCTGTCCCCCGGCGGAAGGCGTGGGCTATAGCACACGAAAATATTACATTCAGGCGGAATTCCAGTTTCATGGCCGTAAAACACCAAAAAATGTACTTTGGTCATGGAGGGGCGGTGACTAGGGTTCCTTAGGTCGTATTTGATGTCCGGAAAAATATTAGGCGATCCGGTTCCGGATCCGTCCCACGGCGGAAGGCGTGGGCTATAGCGCACAAAAATATTGGAATTAGGTGGAATTCCAGTTTAATTGCCGTAAATTACCAAAAGATGTAATTTGGTCATGGTGGAGTGGTGATTATGGTTCCCTAGATCGTATTAGTGTCCAGGACAAATATTACGCGATCTGGGTCCGGCTCCGTTCCACGACAGAAGGGGTGGGCTATAGCACACGAAAATATTGCAATCAGGCGAATTCCATTTTGATGGCCTTAAAATGCTAAAAATTTAATTTGGTCATGGCAGGGCGGTGAATATTGTTCCTTAGGTCATATTTGATGTCCCAGACAAATATTAGGCTATCCGGGTCCGAGTCTGGGTCCGGCTCCATCCCACGACTGAAGGCGTGTGCTATAACACATGAAAATGTTAGAATCGGGCAAAATTCTAGTTTTATGACCGTAAAATCCCAAAACATGTAATTTGGTCATGGCGGAAGGCGTGGGCTATAGCATAAGAAAATATTGGAATCAGGTGGAATTCTGATTTTATGGCTGTAAAACACCAAAAAAATTAATTTGGTTATGGCAGCGCCGTGACTATGGTTCCTTATGTCGTATTTGATGTCCTTCACATTTTAGGAGATTCCGGTCCTCCTCCTATACACGGCGCAAGGCGTGTGCTATATCACACGAAAATATTGCAATCGGGAAAAATTCAAGTTTAATTGCCGTAAAACACCAAAAATGTAATTTGGTCATGGCAGGGCATTGCCTATGGTTCCTTAGGTCGTATTTGATGTCCCGGACAAATATTAGACGATCCGAGTCCGGTTCCGGTTCCATTCCACGGAGGAAGGCGCGGACTATAGCACACGAAAATATTGCATTCGGACGGAATTCCAGTTTTATGCCCGTAAAAAAACAAAAAATTTAATTTGGTCATGGCGGGGCGCTGACATGGTTCCTTAGGTTGTATTTGATGTCCCGTACAAATATTAGGCGATCTGGGTCCGCCTCCGGCTCCATCCCACGACGGAAGGCGTAAGCTATAGCATACGAAAATATTGCATTCAGGTGGAATTCCAGTTTTATGGCCGTAAAACACAAAAAAATGTAATTTGGTCATGGAGGGGCGGTGCCTATGGTTCCTTAGGTCGTATTTGATATCCCAGACAAATATTAGGAGATCTGAGTCCGGCTCCATCCCACGGCGGAAGGCGTGGGCTAGAGCACATGAAAATATTGCACTAGGGCGGAATTCTAGTTTTATAGTCGTAAAACACCAAAAAATGTTATTTGGTCATAGAGAGGCGGTGACTATGGTTACTTAGATCGTATTTGATGTCCCGGAAAAATATTAGGCGATTCTGGTCCAGCTCCATCCCGCGGCGGAAGGCGTGGGCTATAGCACAACAAAATATTGGAATCAAGCGAAATTCTGATTTTATGGTTGTATAACACCAAAAAATGTAATTTTCTCATTGAGGGGCCGTGACTATTGTTCCTTATGTCATATTTAATGTCCTTCGAAAATTTTAGGCGATCCGGGTCTGCCTCTATCATGCGGCGCAAGGCGTGTGCTATAGCACACGAAAATATTGCAATCGGGCAAAATTCAAGTTGAATTGACTTAAAACACCAAAAATGTAATTTGGTCATGGAAGGGCGGTGACTATGGTTCCTTAGGTCGTATTTGATATCCCGGACAAATATTAGGCGATCCAGGTCCACCTCCGTCCCACGGCGGAAGGCGTGGGCTATAGCTCACGAAAATACATTCGGGCGGAATTCCAGTTTCATGGCCGTAAAACACCAAAAAATGTAATTTGGTCATGGACGGGCGGTGACTATGTTTCCTTAGGTCGTATTTGATGTTCATAAAAATATTAGGCGATCCGGTTCCGGGTCGGTCCCATGGCGGAAGGCGTGGGCTATAGCACACGAAAATATTGGAATCAGGTGGAATTCCAGTTTAATTGCCGTAAATTACCAAAAGATGTAATTTCGTCATGGCGGAGTGGTGATTATGGTTTCCTAGTTCGTATTAGTGTCCCGGAAAAATATTACGTGATCCGGGTCCGGCTCCGTTCCACGACGGAAGGCGTGGGCTACAGCACACGACAATATTGCAATCAGACGAATTCCATTTTGATGGCCTTAAAATGCTAAAAATGTAATTTGGTCATGGAATGGCGGTGAATATTGTTCCTTAGGTCATATTTGATGTCCTAGACAAATATTAGGCTATCCGGGTCCGAGTCCGTCCCACGACCGAAGGCTTGGGCTATAACACATGAAAATGTTGGAATCGGGCAAAATTCTAGTTTTATGACCGGAAAATCCCAAAACATGTAATTTGGTCATGGCGGAAGGCGTGGGCTATAGCACAAGAAAATATTGGAATCAGATGGAATTCTTATTTTATGGCTGTAAAACACCAAAAAATTTAATTTGGTCATGGCAGCGCCGTGACTATGGTTCCTTATGTCGTATTTGATGTCCTTCACAAATTTTAGGCGATTCCGGTCCGCCTCCGTTACACGGCACAAGGTGTGTGCTATATCACACGAAATATTGCAATCGCGCAAAATTCCAATTTAAATGCCGTAAAACACAAAAAAATGTAATTTGGTCATGGAGGGGTGGTGACTATGGTTCCTTAGGTCGTATTTGATGTCCCAGAAATATATTAGGAGATCTGAGTCCGGCTCCATCCCACGGCGGAAGGCGTGGGCTAGAGCACATGAAAATATTGCACTAGGGCGGAATTCCAGTTTTATAGTCGTAAAACACCAAAAAATGTAATTTGGTCATAGAGAGGCGGTGACTATGGTTCCTTAGATCGTATTTGATGCCCTGGACAAATATTAGGAGATTCTGGTCCAGCTCCGTCCCGTGGCGGAAGGCGTGGGCTATAGCACAACAAAATATTGGAATCGAGCGAAATTCTGATTTTATGGTTGTATAACACCAAAAAATGTAATTTTCTCATTGTGGGGCCGTGACTATTGTTCCTTATGTCGTATTTGCTGTCCTTGGAAAATTTTAGGCGATCCGGGTCTGCCTCTATCAAGCGGCGCAAGGCGTGTGCTATAGCACACGAAAATATTGCAATCAGGCAAAATTCAAGTTGAATTGACTTAAAACACCAAAAATGTAATTTGGTCATGGAAGGGCGGTGACTATGGTTCCTTAGGTTGTATTTGATATCCCGGACAAATATTAGGCGATCCGGTTCCACCTCCGTCCCACGGTGGAAGGCGTGGGCTATTGCTAACGAAAATATTACATTCGGGCGGAATTCCAGTTTCATGGCCGTAAAACACCAAAAAATGTAATTTGGTCATGGACGGGCAGTGACTATGTTTCCTTAGGTCGTATTTGATGTCCGTAAAAATATTAGGCGATCCGGTTCCGGTTCAGTCCCACGGCGGAAGGCGTGGGCTATAGCACACGAAAATATTGGAATCAGGTGGAATTCCAGTTTAATTGCCGTAAATTACCAAAAGATGTAATTTGGTCACGGCGGAGTGGTGATTATGGTTCCCTAGATCGTATTAGTTTCCCGGACAAATATTATGCGATTCGGGTCCGGCTCCGTTCCACGACGGAAGGCGTGGGCTACAGCACACGAAAATATTGCAATCAGGCGAATTCCATTTTGATGGCCTTAAAATGCTGAAAATGTAATTTGGTCATGTCATGGCGGTGAATATTGTTCCTTAGGTCATATTTGATGTCCCAGACAAATATTAGGCTATCCGGGTCCGGGTCCGTCCCACGACCGAAGGCTTGGGCTATAACACATGAAAATGTTGGAATCGGGCAAAATTCTAGTTTTATGACCGTAAAATCCCAAAACATGCAATTTGGTCATGGCGGAAGGCGTGGGCTATAGCACAAGAAAATATTGGAATCAGATGGAATTCTTATTTTATGGCTGTAAAACACCAAAAAATTTAATTTGGTCATGGCAGCGCCGTGACTATGGTTCCTTATGTCGTATTTGATGTCCTTCCCAAATTTTAGGCGATTCCGGCCCGCCTCCGTTACACGGCACAAGGCGTGTGCTATATCACACGAAATATTGCAATCGGGCAAAATTCCAATTTAAATGCCGTAAAACACCAAAAATGTAATTTGGTCATGGCGGGGCGGTGACTATGGTTCCTTAGGTCGTATTTTATGTCCCAGACAAATATTAGGCGATCCGGGTCCTGCTCCACTCCACGGCGGAAGGCGTGGGCTACATCAGACGAAAATATTACATTCGGGCGAAATTCCAGTATTATGGCCGTAAAAAATCAAAAAATGTAATTTGGTCATGGCGGAGAGGTAACATGGTTCCTTAGGTCGTATTTGATGTTCCAGACAAATATTAGGCGATCTGGGTCCGGCTACGTCTCACGACGGAAGGCGTAGGCTATAGCACACGAAAATATTGCATTCGGGCGGAATTCCAGTTTTATGGCCGTAAAACACAAAAAAAATGTAATTTGGTCATGGAGGGGAGGTTACTTAGGTCTTATTTGATGTCCAAAAAAATATTTGGCGATCCGGGTCCGACTCCATCCCACGACGGAAGGCGTGGGCTAAAGCACACGAAAATATTCCACTCGGGTGGAATTCCAGTTTTATAGTCGTAAAACACCAAAAAATGTAATTTGGTCATGGAGAGGCGGTGACTATGGTTCCTTAGCTCGTATTTGATTTCCCGGACATATATTAGGCGATTCGGGTCTAGCTCTGTCCTACGGCAGAAGGCGTGGGCTATAGCACAAGAAAATAGTTGAATCAAGCGGAATTTTGATTTTATGGTTGTAAAACACCAAAAAATGTAATTTGGTCATGGCGGGGCCATGACTATGGTTCCTTATGTCATATTTGATGTCCTTGACAAATTTTAGGCGATCCGCGTCTTCCTCTATCATACGGCGCAAGGCGTGTGCTATAGCACACGAAAGTATTGCAATCGGGCAAATTTCCAGTTTAATTGCCTTAAAACACCAAAAATGTAATTTGTTCATGGAAGGGTGGTGCTATAGTTCCTTAGGTCGTATTTGATATCCCCGAAAAATATTAAGCGATCCGGTTCCGGGTCCGGGTCCGTCCCACGGAGGAAGGCGTGGGCTATTGCACACGAAAATATTGCATACGGGCGGAATACCAGTTTCATGGCCATAAAACACCACTAAATGTAATTTGGTCATGGAGGGGCAATGACTATGGTTCCTTAGGTCGTATTTGATGTCCTGGATGAATATTAGGAGCTTCGTCCCACGGCGGAAAGCGGGGGCTAGAGCACACGAAAATTTTGCAATCGAGCGGAATTCCAGTTTTATAGTCGTAAAACATCAAATAATGTAATTTGGTCATGGAGAGGCGGTGACTAGGGTTCCTTAGATCGTATTTAAGGTCCCAAAAACATATTAGGCAATTCGGGTCCGGCTCCGTCCCACGGCTGAAGGCATGGGCTATAGCACAAGAAAATATTGGAATCAGGCGGAATTCTGATTTTATGGTTGTAAAACACCAAATATTTAATTTGGTCCTGGAGGGGACGTGACTATGGTTCCTTATGTTGTATTTGATGTCCTTGACAAAATTTAGGCAATCCGGGTCCGCCTCCGTCACATGGCGCAAGGCGTGTGCTATAGCACACAAAAATATTGCAATCAGGCAGAATTCTAGTTTAATTGCCGTAAGAAAACAAAAATGTAATTTGGTCATGGCAAGGCGGTGACTATGGTTCCTTAGATCGTATTTCATGTCCCAGACAAATATTAGGCTATCCGGGTCCGGCTCCATCCCACGGTGGAAGGCGTGGTCTATAGCATACAAAAATATTGCATTCGGGCGGAATTCTAGTTTTATCGCCGTAAAATACCAAAAAATGTAATTTGGTCATGGAGGGGTGGTTACCATAGTTCTTTAGGTCGCATTTGATGTCACGGAAAAATATTAGTCAATCCAGATCCGGCTCCGTCCCACGGCGGAAGGCGTGGGCTAGAGCACACGAAAATATTGCAATCGGGTGGAGTTCCAGTTTTATAGTCGTAAAACACCAAAATATATAATTTGGTCATGGCGAGGCAGTGAATATGGTTCCTTAGGTCATATTTGATGTCTCGGAAAAATACTAGGCGATTCGGGTCCGACTCCATCCCACGGCGGAAGGCGTGGGCTATAGCATAAGAAAATATTGGAATCAGGCGGAATTATAATTTTATGGCTGTAAAACACCAAGAAATTTAATTCTGCTATGGCGGGGCCGAGACTATGGTTCCTTATGTCGTATTTTATGTCCTTGAATAATTTTAGGTGACCCGGGTCTGCCTCCGTCACACGGTGCAAGGCGTGTGCTATAGCACACGAAAAGATTACAATCGGGCAAAATTCCAGTTTTATGGTCGTAAAACACCAAAAAATGTAATTTGGTCATGGCGGTACGGTAATTTTGGATCCTTCGATTGTATTTGATGTCCCGAAAAAATATTAGACGATCCAGGTCCGGCTCTGTCCCACGGAGGAAGGCGTGGTCTATAGCACATGAATATATTGGAATCAAGCATAATTCCAGTTTTATGGACGTAAAATGCAAAAAAAATGTAATTTGGTCATGGAGGGGTAGTGACTATGGTTTCTTAGGTCGTATTTGATGTCCCAGACAATATTAGGTGAGCCAGGTACGGCTCCGTTCCACGGCAGAAGGCGTGGGCTATAGCACACGAAAATATTGCATTCGGGCGGAATTTCAGTTTTATAGTCGTAAAACACAAAAAAAAGTAATTTGGTCATGGAGAGGCGGTGACTATAGTTCCTTAGATCGTTCTTGATGTGCCGGAAAAATATTAGGCGATTCAGGTCCACCTCCGTCCCACGGAGGAAGGCGTGGGGTATAGCACAAGAAAATATTGGAATCAGGCGGAATTCTGATTTTATGGATGTAAAACACCAAAGAATGTAATTTGGTCATGGCGGGGCCGTGACTATGGTTCCTTATGTCGTATTTGATTTCCTTGACAAATTTTAGGCGGTCCGGGTCTGCCTCTGTCATACGGCGCAAGGCGTGTGCTATATCACATGAAAATATTGCAATCGGGCAAAATTCCAATGTAATTGCCTTAAAAGACCAAAAATGTAATTTGGTCATGGTAGGGCGGTGAGTATGGTTCCTTAGGTCGTATTTGATGTTCCTGATCAATATTAGGTGATCCGGGTGCGGCTCCGTCCCACGACAGAAGGTGTGCGCTATAGCACACGAAAATATTGCATTCGGGCGGAATTTCCGTTTTACAGCCGTAAAACACCAAAAAATGTAATTTGGTCATGGAGGGGCGGTGACTATGGTTCCTTAGGTCGTATTTGATGTCCCGGATGAATATTAGGCAATCCAAATCCGGCTCCATCCCACGACAGAGGGCGTGGGCTAGAGCACACGAAAATATTGCAATCGAGCGGAATTCCAGTTTTATAGTCGTAAAACACCAAATAATGTAATTTGGTCATTGAGAGGCGGTGACTATGGTTCCTCAGATCGTATTTAAGGTCCCGAAAAAAATTAGGCGATTCGACTCCGACTCTTTCCCACGACGCAAGGCGTGGGTTATAGCATACAAAGTTATTGCAATCGGGCGGAATTCCTATTTAATTGAAGTTAAACACCAAAAAAGTAATTTGGTCATGGCAAGGCAGAATTCTAGTTTTATGGCCGTAAAACACCAAAAAATATAATTTGGTCATGGCGGGGTGGTGACTATTTAGGTCGTATTTGATGTCTCGGACGAATATTAGGCGATCAGCTCCGTCCCACATGGAAGGCGTGGGCTATAGCACACGAAAAAATTGTTATCGAGCAGAATTCCAGTTGTATGGCCGTAAAATGCCAAAAAAAGTAATTGATTCATGGCGAGGCGGTGACTATGGTTCCTTAGGCCGTATTTGATGTCCCGGACAAATATTAGGCGATCCGGGTCCTGCTCCATCCCACGATAGAAGGCGTGGGCCCACACAAAAATATTTCAATCAGGCGGAATTCCAGTTTAATTGCCGTAAAACACCAAAAATTTTAATTTGGTCATGGTATGGCGGTGACTATGGGTCTTTAGGTCGTATTTGACATCCCGAACAAATATTATACGATCCGGGTCCGGCTCCTCTCACGGAGGAAGGCGTGGGCTATAACACACGAAAATATTGCAATCAGGCGGAATTCCAGTTCAATTGCTTTAAAATGCCAAAAAATGTAATTTGGTCATCGCGGGGCGGTGACTATTGTTCCTTCGGTCGTACTTGATGTCCCGGACAAATATTAGGCGATTCGGGTCTGGCTTTGTCACACGTCGCAATGGGTGGGCTATAACACACGAAAAATATTGCAATCGGGCGGAATTCCTGTTTAATTGAAGTTAAACACCAAAAAATGCAATTTGATCATCGCGGGGCGGAATTCCAGTTTTATGGCCGTAAAACACCAACAAATGTAACTTGGTCAGGGCGAGGCAGTGACTATGGTTCCTTATATCGTATTTGATGTCCTGGACAAATATTAGGCAATCCAGGTCTGACATTGTCCCATTGAAGAAGGCGTGGGCTGTAGCACACGTAAATACTCGAATCGGGCGGAATTCCAGTTTAATTTCCGTAAACACCAAAAATTGTAAATTGATCATGGCAGGGCGAAATTCCAATTTTATGGCCGTAAAATACAATAAAATATAATGTGATCATAGAGGGGCGGTGACTATGGTTCCTTAGGTCGTATTTGATGTCCCAGACGAATATTAGGCGATCTTTGTCCGGCTCCATCGCACAGCGGAAGGCGTGGGCTATAGTACACAAAAATATTGTAATCGGGCGGAATTCCAGTTTAATTGCCGTAAAACACAAAAAAATGTAATTTTGTCATGGCGGGGCAGTGACTATGGTTCCCCTGGTCGTATTTGATGTCCCGGACAAATATTAGGCGATCCGGGTCCGGCTCCATCCCACGGCGGAAGGCATGGGCTATACCACATGAAAATAATGCAATGGGGCGGAATTCCCGTTTAATTGCCGTAAAACACCAAAAAATTTAATTTGGTTATGACGGGGTGGTGACTATTGTTCCCACGGTCGTATTTGATATTCCGGACAAATATTAGGCGACCCGAGTTCGGCTCCGTCCCATGGCGGAAGGCGTGTGCTATAGCACACGAAAGTACTCGAATCATGCGGAATTCCAGTTTAATTGTCGTAAACACCAAAAAATGTAATTTTGTCATGTCTTGGCGGAATTCCAGTTCTATGGTCGTAAAACACCAAAAAATATAATTTGGTCATGGCGGGGCGGTGACTATTGTTCGCCCGGTCATATTCGATGTCCTAAAAAAATAGTAGGCGATCCTGGTCCGGCTCTGTCTCACGTCGGGAAATCGTTGGCTATAACACACAAAAATATTACAATTGGGCGGAATTATAGTTAAATTGCCGTAAAATGCCAAAAAATGTAATTTGGTTATGGCGGGTCGGTGACTATGGTTCCCCCGGTCGTATTTGATGTCCTGGACAAATATTACCCGATCCTTTTCCAGTTCCGTCCCACGGCGGAAGGTATGGGCTATAGCACACGAAAATATTTCAATCGGGCAGAATTCCAGATTAATTGTCGTAAGCACCAAAACATGTAATTTGGTCATGGCGGGGAGGTGACTTTTGTTTCTTAGGTTGTATTTAATGTCCTGGACAAATATTCGGCGATCCGGGTCTGGTTCCATGCCACGGCGGAAGGCGTGGGCTATAGCACACAAAAATATTGCAATCGGGCGGAATTCAAGTTTAATCGTCTTAAAATTCCAACAAATGTAATTTTGTCATGGAGGAGCGGTGACTATGGTTCCTTAGGTCGTATTTGATGTCATGGACAAATATTAGGTGATCCGGGTCCAGTTCCGTCCCACGGCAAAAGACGTGGGCTATAGCACACGAAAATATTGTAATTGGGTAGAATTCTAGTTTAATTGCCATAAACCCCAAAAAATGTAATTTGGTCATGGTAGGGAGGTGACTATGGTTCTTTAGGTCGTATTTGATATCCCAGACAAATATTAGGCGATTCGGGTCCAGCTCCATCCCACGGCGACAGGTGTGGGCTATAGCACTGGGAAATATTGCAATCGGGCGAAATTCCAATTCAATTGCCGTAAAATGCCAAAATATGTATGTCATGGCGGGGAGGTGATATGGTTCCCCCGGTCGTATTTGATGTCCCGGACAAATATTAGGTGATCTGGGTCCGACTTTATCCCACGGCGGAAGGCGTGGGCTATAGCACACGAAAATATTGCAATCAGGCAAAATTCCACTTTAATTGAAGTTAAACACCAAAAAATGTAATTTGGTCATGGAGGGGCGGTGACTATGGTTCCTTAGTTCGTATTTGTTGTCCCGGACAAATATTAGGCGATCTGGGTCTGGCTCCGTCCCGCGGCGGAAGGCTTGGGCTATACCACATGAAAATAATGCAATCGGGCGGAATTCCAGTTTAATTGCCGTAAATTACCAAAAAATTTAATTTGGTTATGGCAGGGAGGTGACTATTGTTCCCACGTTCGTATTTGATGTCCCGAACAAATATTAGGCGATCCGAGTTCGGCTCCGTCCTACGGCGGAAGGCGTGGGCTATAGCACACGAAAATACTCTAATCATGCGAAATTCCAATTCAATTTCCGTAAACACAAAAAAATGTAATTTTTTCATGTTGGGCGGAATTCCAGTTCTATGGCCGTAAAATACCAAAAAATGTAATTTGGTCATGGCATGGCAGTGACTATGGTTCGCCCGATCGTATTTGACGTCTCGGACAAATATTTGGCGATCCTAGTCCGGCTCAGTCTTACGGAGGAAGGCGTGGGCTATAACACACGAAAATATTACAATCCGGGGGAATTATAGTTAAATTGTCGTAAAATGCCAAAAAATGTAATTTGGTTATGGCGGGGCGGTGACTATGGTTCCCCTGGTCGTATTTGATGTCTCGAACAAATATTACGCGATCTGTGTCCGGTTCCGTCCCACGGCGGATGGCGTGGGCTATAGCACACGAAAATATTTCAATCGGGCGGAATTCCAGATTAATTGCCGTAAAGCACCAAAACATGTAATATGGTCATGGCGGGTAGGTGACTTTCGTTTCTTAGGTTGTATTTAATGTCCTGGATAAATATTCGGCGATCCGGGTCCGGTTCCATGCCACGGCGGAAGGTGTGGGCTATATCACACGAAAATATTGCAATCGGGCGGAATTAAAGTTTAATCGTCTTAAAATGCCAACAAATGTAATTTGGTGATGGAAGAGCAGTGACTATGGTTCCTTAGGTCGTATTTGATGTCCTAGACAAATATTAGGCGATCCGAGTCCAGTTTCGTCCCACGGCAGAAGACGTGGGCTATAGCACACAAAAATATTGGAATTGGGCACAATTCTAGTTTAATTGCCATGAACCCCAAAAAATGTAATTTGGTCATGGTAGGGCGGTGACTATGGTTCCTTAGGTCGTATTTGATGTCCCAGACAAATATTAGGCGATCCGGGTCCAGCTCCATCCCACGGCGACAGGTGTGGGCTATAGCACAGGGAAATATTTCAATCGGGCGGAATTCCAATTCAATTGCCGTAAAATGCCTAAAAATGTAATTTTGTCATGGCGGGGCTGTGATATGGTTCCCCCGGTCGTATTTGATGTCCCAGAGTAATATTAGGCAATCCGGATCAAGCTCTATCCCACGGCGGAAGGCGTGGGCTATATCACACGAAAATATTGCAATCGGGCAGAATTACTCTTTAATTGAAGTTAAACACCAAAAAATATAATTTGGTCATGGCGGGGCGGTGACTATGGTTCCTTAGTTCGTATTTGTTGTCCCTGACAAACATTAGGTGATCTGGGTCCGGCTCCGTCCCGCGGCGGAAGTCGTGGGCTATACCACATGAAAATAATGCAATCGGGCAGAATTCTAGTTTAATTGCCGTAAAACACCAAAAAATTTAATTTGGTTATGGCGGGGAGGTGACTATTGTTCCCACGTTCGTATTTGATGTCCCGAACAAATATTAGGCGATCTGAGTTCGGCTCCGTCCCAAGGCGGAAGGCGTGGGCTATAGCACACGAAAATACTCTAATCATGCGAAATTCCAATTTAATTTCCGTAAACACCAAAAAACGTAATTTTTTCATGGCGGGGCGGAATTCCAGTTCTATGGCTGTAAAACACCAAAAAATGTAATTTGGTCATGGCGGGGCAGTGACTATGGTTTGCCCGGTCGTATTTGATGTCCCGAAAAAATATTTGGCGATCTTGGACCGGCTCTGTCTTACGGCGGAAGGCGTGGGCTATAACACATGAAAATATTGCAATCGGGCGGAATTATAGTTCAATTTCCATTAAATGTCAAAACAATGTAATTATGTCATGGCGGGGTAGTGACTATGGTTCCTTAGATCGTATTTGATGTCCCGGACCAATATTAGACGATCCGTGTCCGGCTTCATCCCACGGCGCAAGGCGTGGGCTATAGCACTCGAAAGTATTGCAGTCGGGCAGAATTCCTATTTAATTGAAGTTAAACACCAAAATTCGTCATGGTGGGGCAGCATTCCAGTTTTATAGTCGTAAAACACCAAAAAATGTAATTTGGTCATGGCGGGGAGGTGACTATGGTTCCTACAATCGTATTTGTTGCCCCGGACAAATATTAGGCGTTCCGGGTCTGCCTCTGCCCCACGGCGGAAGGTGTGGGCTATAGAGCAAGAAAATATTGCAATCGGGCGGAATTCTAGTTTAATTGCCTTAAAACACCAAAAAATGTAATTTGGTCATGGCGAGGTAGTGACTATGGTTCCTTAGGTCGTATTTGATGTCCCGAACATATATTAAGCGATTTGGGTCCGGCTTTGTCCCACGGTGCAAGGCGTGAGCTATTGCATACGAAAATATTGCAGTCGGGTAGAATTCTTATTTAATTGAAGTTACACACCAAAAAATGTAATTTGGTAATGGCGGGGCGGTGACTATGGTTCCTTAGGTCGTATTTGGTGTCCCGGACAAATATTAGGTGTTCCGGGTCTGCCTCCGTTCCACGGCAGAAGGCGTGGGCTATAGAGCAAGAAAAAATTGCAATCAGGCAGAATTCTAGTTTAATTACCGTAAAATACCAAAAAATATAATTTGGGTATGGAGGGGCAGTATCTATCGTTCCCCCGGTCGTATTTGATGTCCCGGACAAATATTAGATGATCCGGATCAGGCTCCGTCCACGGCGGAAGGCGTGGGCCTTAGTAGATGAAAATATTACAATCGAGCAAAATTCAAATTTAATTGCCGTAAAACTCCAAAAAATTTAATTTGGTCATGGCAGGGTGGTGACTATGGTTCCTTAGGCTGTATTTGATGTCACGGACAAATATTAGGCGATCCAGGTCCGTCTCCTTCCCACGAGGGAAGGCGTGAGCTAAAACACATGAAAATATTGCAATTGGGCGGAATTCCATTTTAATTGCTGTAAAACACCAAAAAATGTAATTTGCTCATGGAGGGGCAGTGACTATGGTTCCCCCGGTCACATTTGATATCCCAGATCAATATTAGGTGATCCGGGTCGGGCTCTGTCCCATGGCGCAAGACGTGGGCTATAGCATACAAAGATATTGCAATCGAGCGGAATTCCTATTTATATGAAGTTAAACACCAAAAATGTAATTTGGTCATGGCAGGGCAGAATTCAAGTTTTATGGCCGTAAAACACCAAGAATGTAATTTCGTCATGGCGGGTCGGTGAATATGGTTCCTTAGGTCGTATTTGATGTCTCGGACAAATATTAGGTGATTAGCTCCGTCCCACAGTGGAAGGGGTTTGCTATATTACACGAAAAAATTATTATCGGGCGGAATTCCAGTTGTATGGCCGTAAAATACAAAAAAAAGTAATTTGTTCATGGCGGGGCGGTGACTATGGTACCTAGGCCGTATTTGATGTCCCGGACAAATATTAGGCAATCCGGTTCTTGCTCCATCCCACGGCAGAAGGCGTGGGCTATACCACACGAAAATATTTCAATCAGGAGGAATTCCAGTTTAATTACCGTAAAACACCAAAAAATTTAATTTGGTCATGGTAGGTCGGCGAGTATGGTTCTTTAGATCGTATTTGATGTCCAGCCCGGCTCCGTGCCATGGCGGAAGGCGTGGCCTATTGCACCCGAAAATATTAGAATCGGGCAGAATTTACGTTTCATGGTCGTAAAAGGCAAAAAAAATATAATTTGGTCATGGCGGGGCGGTGAATATGGTTCCCCCAGTCTTATTTGATATCTCGAACAAATATTAGGTGATCTAGGTCCGGCTCCATCCCACGGCGGAAGGCGTGGGCTATAACACACGAAACTATTGCAATCAGGCGGAGTTCCAGTTCAATTGCCTTAAAATGCCAAAAAATGTAATTTGGTCATGGCTGGGCGGTGACTATGGTTCCTTAGGTCGTATTTGATGTCCCGGACATATATTAGGCGATTCGGGTTCGGCTCTATCCCACGGCGCAAGGCGTGGGCTATAGCATACGAAAATATTGCAGTCGGGTGGAATTCCTATTTAATTGAAGTTAAACACCAAAAATGTAATTTGGTTATGGCAGGGGAGTGACTATTGTTCCCACAGTCGTATTTGATGTCCCGAACAAATATTAGGCAATCCAGGTCCGGCTCCGTCCCACGACGGAATGCGTGGGCTATAACACACAAAAATATTGCAATCAGGCGGAATCCCAGTTCAATTGCCTTAAAATGCCAAAAAATGTAATTTGGTCATGGCAGGGCGGTGACTATGGTTCCTTAGATCGTATTTGATGTCCCGTACCAATATTAGGAGATCCGGGTGCGGCTCTATCCCACGGTGCAAGGCGTGGGCTACAGCACACGAAAATATTGCAGTCGGGTGAAATTCCTATTTAATTGAAGCTAAACACCAAAAAATGTAATTTGGTCATGGCGGGGAGGCATTCTAGTTTTTTGGTCGTAAAACACCGAAAAAAGTAATTTGGTCATGGCGGGGCAGTGACTATTGTTCCTTAGGTCGTATTTGGTTTCTCGTACAAATATTAGGCATTCCGGGTCTGCCTCCGTCCCATGGCGGAAGGCGTGGGCTATAGAGCAAGAAAATATTGATATCGGGCGGAATTCTAGTTTAATTGCCATAAAACACCAAAAAATGTAATTTGGTCATGGACGGGCAGTGATTATTATTCCCCCTGTCGTATTTGATGTCCTGGAAAAATATTAGGCGATCCGTATCAGGCTCCGTCTACGGCGGAAGGCGTGGGCTATAGCACATGAAAATATTGCAATTGAGCAAATTTCCAGTTTAATTATCATAAAACTCCAAAAAATTTAATTTGGTCATGGCCGGGCGATGACTATGGTTCCTTAGGCCTTATTTGATGTCACAGACAAATATTAGGCGATCCAGATCCGTCTCCTTCTCACGGCGGAAGGCGTGCGCTAAAACACATGAAAATATTGCAACTGGGCGGAATTCCATTTTAATTGCTGTAAAACACCAAAAAATGTAATTTGGTCATGGAGGGGCGGTGACTATGGTTCCCCCGGTCGTATTCGATGTACCATACCAATATTAGGTAATCCGGGTCCGGCTCTGTCCCACGGTGCAAGGCGTGGGCTATAACATACAAAGATATTGCAATCGGGCGGAATTTCTATTTAATTGAAGTTAAACACCAAAAATGTAATTAGGTCATGGCAGGGCAGAATTCCAGTTTTTATTGCTGTAAAACACCAAAAATTGTAATTTGCTCATGGCAGGGCGGTGACTATTGTTCCTTACATTGTATTTGATGTCTCGGATAAATATTAGGCGATCAGCTCCATCCCACAGTGTAAGGCGTGGGCTATAGCACACGAAAAAAATTTTATCGGGCGGAATTCCAGTTGTATGGCCGTAAAAGGCCAAAAAAAGTAATTTGTTCATGGAGAGACGGTGACTATGGTTCCTTAGACCGTATTTGATGTCCCGAACAAATATTAGGCGATCTGGGTCCGACTCCATCCCACAGCAGAAGGCGTGGGCTGTACCACACGAAAATATTTCAATCAGGCGGAATTCCAGTTTAATTGCCGCAAAACACCAAAAAATTTAATTTGGTCATGGTAGGGCGGTGAATATGGTTCTTTAGTTCGTATTTGATGTCCTGGACAAATATTATGCAATCCGGGTCCAGCTCCGTACCATGGCGGAAGGCGTGGGATATTGCACACGAAAATATTGGAATCGGGCGAAATTTACGTTTCATGGCCGTAAAACACCAAAAAATGTAATTTAGTCATGGCGGGGCGATGACTATGGTTCCCCCAGTCGTATTGATGTCATGAACAAATATTAGGCGATCCAGGTCTGGATCTATCCCACAGCGGAAGGCGTGGGCTATAACACACGAAAATATTGCAATCAGGCGGAATTCCAGTTCAATTGC
>ML432544.1:26125-45865 GCA_005239525.1 Nicotiana knightiana | reverse complement strand
ATGAGCTTCTGTTTTCTCAAATCCTTGCCAAAACCGGAATATCTAGCTATCTCTTCTAAAGTGAGAGTAAGCTCAAAATCAGAGAAACGGAAGACATTGTAAACAGGGTCCCTAAAGGTCACTAGTGCCTCAATCAAATCATCCTGTGGTTCAACTTTCATAATATCTGTGAGGTCTCCCAGGTGCTTGGTGACCCATTTCTGACTATCTTCTCCTAAGTCATACCACCACATCTGAAGCTGAAGTGGAGCCTCATTTACAACCGTCAACGGTGAATTCTGGATAGTGCTCATTATGTACCTGTGGGTGGTTAAGGTTAGGGTTGACACTAGTCTCAGAAGATAGAACCAATGCACTTTTTTTTAAACAATCTTTTGTGTATAACTCAGTTTTAAGAAAAATCAACGAAAAGGGGGGCTATTTTGCAATTGTGACCCCTTCGTATTTCCAAAGATAGCTTTAGGGTCGGGGACATCATGACGGTAAAAGTGATGACCAATTGACAGACATGTCCGTTCTTGCGAGAACAACCCTTTGACAATCCTGAAGATTGTTCTAAGGCTATTCCGACAAACACAGTTGGGGATTAACCGAAGCTGAGTCTGTTTATTTGTTTTTGATTTTAAAAAAACACTAGACATATATATATATAGAGAGAGTTATTTGTATATAAATGGGGCCGAACCCTATGGAGGTTGCCTACGTATCTCACATCCGGTGAGAATCAGACCCGCGTAGTTCGTAAATATTTCAGGAATAGGATGAAACATTTTGAAAAATTCAGGCTTATTTTGTAATCAATTTTTTGGGGGTAAATACCAAGAATTTTCAAAAACCGGGTAAATTTTCTTTTTCTTATTTTCTCCCGTCGAGTTTTCCTTCAATTTATATATATATATATATATATTTTTTTATATATATTTTTTAAAAGCCGGTCAACATGCACAAACCGAATCAAACATAATGCACAAGTAGCACATAAGATGCATCAGGATGGTCTTTTTGTTTCGGGTACACCTGTCCTAGACGGACCCAACCCCTGTGTTGAGTCCCCTAAGTCAAAATGCACATGATGCAGATAATCGTTCCTACTAGGGATCCGGCATGAGGTTTTGTCATTCTAGGGTTAAACCTGAGGTTTTGTTCTAGACCTTGGCTACCCGAGCGGACAACTCGAGTCGGGGTGGGAGCGACGTACCGGTAGCACGAAAGGCTCTCCGGCCTAGTGACTAGTCCATCCCTGCATTTCTTGCTTGGTATGACCTCTAACAGAAAAGCGAGCCACGCGAACGTGTGCACCAATTTTTAGAAGACTCAGAAAGGAGTCGCAAGAAGGTAGTTTAAATACAGTTCAAATAAATATCAAAGCGGTAAATAAATAACATTTAGCACATTGAGAGCACAAAATACAGTAATATCACAATTAATAAAACCAAGTAAAATCACATTAGCAAGCTCAAATTCTTAAACTCTGAACCAGAGATTCTGGGTTCTAATTTCTCCAGCAGAGTCGCCAGAGCTGTCACACCTCCTTTTTCACCCCGTTAAGGCTAATAAGGGAGTTTTTCCACTTTAAGTGACATTATTCAATTTTTGGGATTTATTTTATTCAGAGTCGCCACCCGGATTTTTTATGGTGTTCCGGGACACCATTTATTCATTAGAAATCTGAAAATCGAGGAATTTTGACTCTGTTAAATTGTCTGCGAACAAGAAATCCGGGTAAGGAATTTTGTTAACCCGGGAAAAGGTGTTAGGCATTCCCGAGTTCCATGGTTCTAGAACGGTCGCTTAATGATTAAACTTGGCCTAAATTATTTAATTACTGCTTTTGTACCTATTTGCATTTTTATCTTTTACCGCTTTTATTATTCTTTTGTATTCGAAGAGTTCTTTTTGAGACGGGTCACGTATGCGTAAAACCCGTTTAGTTTTGATACATCAAAATCATGTCACGCGTACGTGTACATAATTCATGACATTTAATTTATTTAAGAAAATATTCAAAGTCGCGCGAGCACGCACTTTGGTTTTATTTGAAAGTCGGGATCATGTCATGCGAACATATACGCAATCACGATAGTAGTTTTTTAAAAAAAAGTCGCGCCTAAGAGCATTTCTATGAATATTCATTTTAATATTTGTTTGTGTTACATAAACGTATACACAATTTTAAGAAAAAGTATTTGTTACTAGGCCAGTTATTCTTTATTCAAAGTTACGCGAACATATACTTTGACTCTTAATGTGTTTTAAAAATTCTAAATATATCATCTATCTAATTAAGAATGGGTCTAAGCATTTTGTTATATTTGAAAAGGTTGTCTTCCTAAGTCATTTGTAAGATTAACTTAAAAGTTATCTTTGGCCTACAAAGGACATGGGTTTGAGATTACTATAAGGAATGAGAATAATGAAAATTATTGTGGACAAAGTGTAGGAAACAAAGAAAAGATTTAACAGTACTAGGCCATCTTCTGAGTAATACAAAATTCTCAAACAATTTTGGGACCAAACAATTTCATAACAGCAAGCTCAAACATGGACAAAAAAAAAAGTAAAAAAAAACTAAATATTACTTTGACCTTCTTAACTTTAGTCCATTTTCACTTTGAATTTGACAAAAAATGACAGAATAATTCATAAACAAAAATACCATTTGCATAGTTATCTATAAGAACTCACTTTTACTCTTGAATCTATTTAAAAATAAAAAATAAAAATCTATCCAAACAAATAATAATATACTATTGCATATATGTGCAAGATAGAAGATAGATTTAAAATAAAATGACAATCTAGTAGCTTTATAAGCGAACCAAGATAGAATAATTTTTCAAATAATTCACTCTATATGATGACTACAATAAAATTCCTTTACTCTTAAAAGACTAAATCATTGGATTTCAAAACAAAATGATACTTCCTTTGTCGTTCCCTTCACTTGCTCTTTCAATTTTAAGACTTTAAATGTTACATTAAATTTACGACAAATTCTACGAAAAGAGAAAACCATCATTATAACTTCCTATAGCTTGAAATTTATGGAACAAAAAATATTCACCCAGATAAAGACAAAACAAAGAAAGAAACAAGAAAGCATTACATGATATATGAGAAAGACTAACCTCTTGTTTGGAGGAATATATCACTTATTTAGAATATTCTTATTTTGCAAATATTTTAACAGCAACATCAGCAGAGAAAAGGGACAGCAGCGAAACTCCTCAACGAACCCAAAGAATCGACGCCAAACCCGGAAAAAGTCGAAGCCAAAGTTCTGCTTTTTTTTTTTGGATTTTGTTCGAAACTCTCAAATGGAACCAACTGCTAAGATTTGTTCGAATCAACAAGGATCCCTGACCGCGTTACAACCGGATGTTTGAATGGAACCTCGTCCGCGACCTCGCTTCACTCAACTTTGGGGCTGCTGTTTTTGCGCAAAAATGCAACTGTTTCTGAGTTATTTTTGCTGTTGTTTTTGCTGGGCTTCAGTGGCTTTTTGGAGCTATGGTGACTGATCTTTAAGGTAAAAAAAAGGCTTGGTTTTAATGGTGAAGGGAGTTGGAGAGGGAACGACGCTTAAGGGGAGGGATCGAATTCCGGCGAGGGAGGAGCTGGGGGGTTGGAACGGTGCTGGTCTAGGAAGATGGGGTCTGTTGCACCGCTTCTCTGTCCTTTGTGTATTTCTTTTCCTCCTCTTTATAAAGAAATTTTGGTGGTTTTGTTTTTATTTGCATTTGGAGTGGGGAACATGGGTTTTGAAGTTGGAGGTTAGGGATGGTGGGAGAAGAAACGTGAGGGAGTGGAAAGTTTGGGAGGTTTTTATTTTATTTTATTTTAATTCTTTTTTTTGTTATTTATTTATTTAATGAATATTTTTATTATTTTTAATTTTCTTAAATAAAACCTATTAAGAGTAAGATAAAAATTTAAAATATTAAGATTAGACCTAAAAGTAATATTTACACCAAAATAATACAGAATTTGGGTGTGGTCAAAAATTAGTTGTTCACAACTTCCACAATGCCAAGTAATTCTCAACCGTATTATTATCGTGATGATGGCAACGAGGAAGAGTCTGAGTCAAATTATTTTATGAGTATTCGCTCGAATTGAGAAATGAATCGACCTTCATTGTGGAGCCTTATAGCCCTCATCGCTTCAGTCGTAAATTCAGTTTTTATCAAGACATCCCCGGTTGCTTGGATCAAGATTTTCATGAGTGATCTTTAGACAAAAGATTGGAACTTTTACAAATTTGTGTTTTGTCTAAAAGTATGTCAAAGACCACATTTCCCCTATTATGCCCAAGATTAAGAAGTATATCTCGTCCGATTATAAGTCTTGGTGGGAAAGACTGCATGGACACTTCCTTGAAAACCACTTGCAATCTTTGGTGAATATTGCTGGGCCAGTTACTGCTACGCCTTCAAAGATGACGCATCAAGAGCATAACAGGGAGGGAAAGCCTCCTACTTTAAAATCCAAAGTGGTTGTACCATGCGACGTCAAGGGACCTCCATATAAAGAAGTTCAAAAGAAGATACCTATTCAGTCTCATCAAGCCAAAGAGGGTTCCTTTCCATTAGGTACCATTGTTCGTACCTCCAACAAACGTCCGTCCCAAAATGGGAGTGATAATAGTCATGGAGATCAAAACTTCAAGCGGGTGAAGCCATATTCAAACAAACAAGGAGATGCTAATTTGGGTGTAGTCGAGATTACTAACAGTATCGGTAGTGCTTCAAGGACTTTGACGGCTATCAAAGAGGTAATGATTAAAACTTTCATATTATTTTATAATATCCATGTAATTTAACTAACCGTATATCCTTTTCTATGCAGGCAAATGGTGTTCACATTTCAATGGTGTCCCACCAAAGCAAGCCCCAAGGGAGTAGCGAATCTGTGGCGGAGCCATACTCGAGGAAATCTCTTCCAATACCTAAGTCGACCTAGAGACGACTTCCATTCCTAGTCTTGGAGCAAAATCGGGGCCTAATTTTCACCAACAATCAGCACCAACCATGTCTATCTTTAAGAGAGGTTGTCTTGACTCTTCGCAAGGATTTCATTCTGAATGCCTGGGCTGAAATTCATGCCAAACTCAAGGACCTTACCGCAGATAATGCTTTTTCTCTTCAATTCGAGATCGAAGATATTCTTGAGGAGATGGATGGAAAGGGTGTGAATATTTCCCCTCTAAAAGGCCTATTGATGTTTTTCTTTGAGCTTGCCACTTCATATGACCAGGCACGGTCAACTCTTTCTGACAAGGTTGTGGATGTTGAAAAATCAGAGTCATTTTTAAACACCAAGGAACAACTTGATCTTGTCTTGATTGAGAAAGGGGAGAAGGCCGAGAAATTGTCTGCCACCAGTTGATCTATCAAAGAGGCCAAGGAGAAGGTGAAATAGTTAAGAGCTCTTCGAGGTGTTGCCAAGAAAGAGGTTAAAGAGATTGAATCTAGAGCCTCATCTGCTGAAGAGGAGTACCGTAGATGTTCTGATGTTTTCTTGGCAACTGCTGATGACTTGGCCGACGTGGAGGTGAAGAAACAACACCTAGAGGCAACCCTTAAAGACTTGGTCAATTACAATTTGTGTTTATATTAGTCAATATAGAGTATTTTATTCACCTCTTTTTTTTCTTTGCATTTGATTAACTAGCGGCTATTCTTAGGAATGAAAACTCTATTCGTTTTACTTTATATCACGCATTTTCATCAATGCCTCTTCTTCCTTTGCGGTTCAATATCAATAGTTCTTTGCTTATCATGATGTATTGATGTCTACATGATGGAACTTAGCTTTCTTTTAAATGTCGTTGGTGTTCATGTCTCAAAGTTCTCTGTATTTGGAGATATATCCTCCTTTTTCTTTGAGGTTAATATTGTTCATCATCTTTGCATCTTTTGTGGTAGGAGATATATATCTCAATGTGAGAACGTTAAAAATATGAGCCATTTGATTTTTTTTCGAAACTAAACTTTAAAATCTAAGACATATCCAAAATTCGGAATCAAACACCTTAAGAATAGCCGTAGGTAATATTTTGAAACCAACTTTAGATTCCACCATGTTGAAACTTTTAGACTTGCGCAGTCTCACCAAAAAAATCATATCTTGGCGTAGGAATGTCGAAATTATGAAACGTTTAATTTCATGAAATCTAGACTTCAAAATCTAAGACATATCCAAAATTTGGGATCAAAAACCTTCAGAATCTGCGCAGGTAATATTTTGAATGCAACTTTAGATTCCATCATGTTGAAAATTTCTGACTTGTGCAGTCTCAACAAATAAATTCATATCTTAGTGTAGAAATGTCGAAATTGTGAACCGTTGATTTCATAAAATATAGACTTCAAAATCTAAGACATATACAAAATTCGGAATCAAAAATTTTGAGAATCATCCCAGATATTATTTTGAATATAACTTTAGATTCCGATACGTTGATAGTTTCAGATTTGTGCACCTTCACCAAAACAATTATATCTTGGTGTGAAAACGTCAAAATCATAAACCGCTTGATTTTATGGAAAATAGACTTCGAGATCTAGGACATATCCAATATTCAGAATCAAAAAATTTGAGAATCGTCCAGATTTTATTTTGAATCTAACTTTCGATTCCGACACATTGATAGTTTCAGATTTGCGCGACTTCACCAAAATTTTTATATCTTGACGTAGAAACGTCGAAATCACGAAATTTTTGATTTTATTAAAATAAGACTTCAAAATATAAAACCTCTCGAAAATATAGGATTTAATACCTTAAGGATAGTTTCAACTAATATTTCGAAGTCAACATCATATTTTGATATACCGACAATTTCGAATTGGCGCGACTTCGCCAAAACTTTTATGTTTTGGTATGGAAGCCTCGAAATCACAAGACGTTTTTCTTGCTATCAATAAAAATTCAAGATCTCTATTCTCACCAAACATCTTGGGTTCAAGTCTCACTGAATTTGAAATATTGTGCCAAGGAATTTTTCTTTTTATATTTGTGTTCCCTTTTGACGCCTCTCTTTCTCTTCCCCCATTTTTTGGCAGTGAGCGAATATGAAGTCCAACAAACTTGACAGTTATGCGAACATGAAGATATTGTAAATCCCCAGACTTTGATACAAATATTGTCATCATTTCGGTGAAGACACTATTTTACCATAGCAGCTTGCCCCCTAGAATCAAATGGGATCCAAAGCATAACAGAAGAATGATATCTCAGCTCGATTTTCAAGTGCTGATTGACTGGATTAGATTCCATTGTACTTCATTCAAACAATGATTGGGGCACTGTGTATCTTTTGAACTCATGCGATTGAACTCAAAATGAAACTCTAAGTTGCATACCTAGGTGAAGAGGATCAAGTCATACCGTAGTTCAGAATGGGTGGATTTATATATATATATATATATATATATATATATATATATATATATATATATATATATATATATATATATATATATATATATATATATATATATATATATATATATATATATATATATATATATATATATATATTTTATGTCCTAACTTTTGCCTAGGCCACCTATTTCGAGGTGTTCAACCTAGCAGACTCTTTTTTTTTCTTTGTTTTGGTGAGTCGTACACAGTTTAGACTCATGCGGGCCAGGAGTTTTTGGGAACATGCAATTTAGGCTCATGTGTCAAGGAGCGTTCGAACATGAAGTTTAGGCTCATGGGTCAAGGGGCATCCGAACATGTAGTTTAGGCTCATGCGTCAAGGAGCGTTATAACTTCAAGGATAATACTTCTTCAAGAACTTGCCATTGATAGGGCCGATTCTCATGCCATCTGCATCAACCAGCTTGTAACATGAAACACCATGCTCGCTTTGTGCAGTAACATGATACGAAGAACCCACACTTTCTTCGTCTTCACCACGTTCTTTAGTGTAGACCACAATGTATGGCTTCACCTTCAGTATTTCATCACACGAAACCATGACTTTTGTTTGTCGCTTCATTCTAGAAGGAACCAAACTTTGGAAATCTTTAGAGATCTTTTGAATTTTGGACGAAGTGGGTGTTCTTGTATTTCGATAATTTCTCTGGAACTTATTCCCCTTCTTTAATGGACCCAATCTCTCAAATACGGAAGTTCTCACAATTGATTTTACAAGTCGATCAAAGACAAAAGACCCGTTAGAAGCGGAAGATTCGTCTTCTACAACATTATAATTGCTACTCGCCCTTCTTATGGAGATGCGCACTGGTGACGGTTGCTTGTATCCCAAACCTTCACGTGGTTTCCTCGTTCCAGCTTCTGATGGGAGCTTTCCTAACTTTAACGGCTCATTGAGATTGTATCAAGCTTTTGCAAATAGCTTGTAAGTGTTAGGATCAAAACCTTCATCTGTTCGCTTTGTAGGTAGTGCCACATTCTGCTAACGGTTTTGGGCTACAAACACTTCAAGTGACTTCGAGGAAAACTTTACTGCCTCAATTCGTTTTACCGGAAGATTTAACTCTTTTATCATGTTAGTTTGGAGATTAGATGATTCACCTTCATCTTCCTTCCTTTTAGGGACATATTGGAGTGCAAGACTTACTTTCTTGCCATAAGACGCAATATCCCCTCTATGAGATTTATTCGCGTTGGGTTGTACCTCCTCAGTAACAACTTTGGCTTTACCAATAGTCACCTCAGCTGTTTTAGTTGTGGGCTCGTCATTCTTGTTTTTCATGCCATCATCAACTTTTAGCTCCTTCACAATCCGGTTCTTCAAGTAGAACTTTGCATTGGCGAAGTATGACTCTGCCTCGGTGAATGGCTCATCATCACCAACTATCTTCTTCTCAACTTCACCCTTGTAGTATTTTAAACATTGATGGTAGGTAGATGGAATTACTTTATTCCCATGTATCCAAGGCCTTCCAAGCAAGACGTTGTATGAAGTCTTCGCATCGATCACATGCAGCCATGCACTTGATTGCATATCTTCAATAGTGATTCCCAGCCTGATCGCGCCTTTGGCTCTTTGCCCCCCTTGGTTGAATCCTTGGATCATCACATGACTTTCTGAGAGTTCATTCATGGGAATACCAAGTTCTTTCACGGTACAAATTGGCAAGATGTTCACTAAGGATCCTCCATCAACCAAAATTCGATTTACTCATTCATCGCGCATATTGCCAACCACTGGGCGGTTGTGAAGAGTGTCACCTAGTAGAAGTTCGTCATTTGTGAACGTAACATTTTCCTCGCACGCGTTAACTTCTTAAGGAATAGACTCGATGAAATTTTTTGAAGATGGTGCCAACGGTAGTTCATCACTCTTTTCTTCGCCTTTATCAGCATTGCAACAAGAGGCCTCAATACCATCACAGGATTTCTTCATGCGGAACCAACATGGCAAGAAATCCTCCAAGGTCACTACATGTCGTGGCTTTTGAGGGTGGTGCACCTCCACTTTTACTTTCTTTACATGCTTAACTGGATTCCATCTCCTCAGTTTTTTCACCATTATTTTTCTAGTTTGTTGTTCCATTGATCCTTTTCGTGGGCTTCTTTTGTGGTGCCTACGACGAGTCACCAACATCCAACCTTCATCATCCACAGGTTGATCGTCTTCAACTTTGTTGTTCTCCAGTAATTCTTCATCTTTACTTTCTTCAAAACTACATAATTCGTCTGGACTGAATGAGCCAAATGTGACAGAGACTTGATTTGCGCTTTCTTTCTCATCTTCAAGCACGGTCTTCTTTTCACGGGCCAAGTCCATAACTTTTTCCTTGAAGACAAAGCACTTCTCCTGAGGGTGGATCACAAGTCGATGATATTTGCAGTAATTTGGGTCATCGGTTTCCCCAGCTTCATTTGGCCGCTTCATCTCCGGAAGTTCAATGAGATTTAACTCGAGAAGTTCTTCGAAAATGGCAGGCTCATCAGAACCCATAAATGGGTACTCTTTCTCTTGCATTTCTTTTAGAGTCAACTTTCCACTTGGCTTATCTTGAAACGAAGTGGATTTCATACTCTACTTCTTGCTCACCTTCGTCGTGAACTTCACAGGTGATGTGTTGACACCCATAGCTTCTTTGTTTTCAGATCTTGGTACAAACTTGTTCCATTTTCTGACTTTTTGCTTGTCGTTCCCTTTGCGAGGTTAATAGATGGGCAGCCTTTCATTTCAGCGGAGGCCATGCTCAATTCCATGACATGGGTACGAGTTGAAAGTTCTTCAAATGTGCTAGGCTTGATACCTTGCAAGATGTAGCGCAGTCCCCAATGCATGCCTTGGATGCACATCTCTATGCTAGAAGCTTCACTAAGCATGTCTTTACAGTTGAGGCTTGCATTCTTCCAATGATTGATAAAGTCGATAACTGGTTTACCCTTCCGTTGACGAGTATTTGTGAGTTCCGCCATGCTCACAGTGCGCCTCGTACTACAAAAGCGATTGAGGAACTCTTGCTCTAGTTGATCCCAACTATCAATAGATCCCGCCTCGAGGTCTGTATACCAATCAAAAGCATTTCCTTTTAGCGAGCACACAAACTGTTTGATGAGGTAATCTCCATAAGTCCCAGTGTTGTTTCATGTCTCAACGAAGTGCGTCACATGTTGCTTTGGATTGCCTTTACCATCAAACCGTTGAAACTTTGGAGGTTGATAGCCAGTAGGCATCTTCAAAAAATCGATCCTTTCAGTGTACGACTTTCCGTATGTAAGGGAGGACTTGGAAGCAACTTCATATTTGTTCTTAATGGTTCATTCAATGAACTCCTTCAGCTGATCGATTGGAATCATCCCTTCGAATGAGACAGGGATAGCCTTAGCGGATGCTACTTGTCTTGGGGGAGAACCACTCTCTAGAACTTTTGGGAGCTTACCAGGTGCGTGGGTGGATTCTTCTTCCATCAAGATTTCCACCCTGTCTGTTAGCTTGTCAATTCTAGCATCTTGATTATGCATGCACTTGGTCAAGACAGCGATTGCTTCCGTCAAGTTCGCCAACTGCTCTTCCACAGATGGAGTGTTTGTTACCATGGCTTGCATGATTGTCGTGGACGATGGAGAGTAGCATGGATTGTCACACAGATTGATCCTCGATTGGCTCACGCTATGTGGTGTAAGTGGGAAGGATCCATCACTTAAAGCATCGTCACTTTCCTTCACAATAGAGTGCTTGGATCCAGAGAGGTCAAGCAGAGCAAGAGTTTTCTTGATCTTTTCAGCAACACCGTTTCCTCCTTCGGGTGCGTTTGTGGATGATCTTGCTCCTTTTGAGGATAAAGATCCAAAAATATGGGTTGATGTGGGCGACACTTGGGGTGCTTGTTGTCCTAACGTGCTTGCTTTGCTCCTTGTAACTGGTCCAAAGCTTCTAAAAGTAACATCGAGGATGCTTTCAACATCAGCATAGAACCTGGAATTAGCAGCCTTGGTGGAAGTTGAACTGGAGTTGATATTCTTTGAAACCATTTTTATGTTCTTAAACTTTGGTGATTGAAAAGTTGAGATGATAGGTGGAGATTGTCCCACTGGGCGTGCTAGAATTTTTAGACAATAAATTTGCGTCGAGAAAATAAAATCAAGACCGAAAAATATCGCAACAATCGTAGTATTTTATTTTAAATATTTGAGTGTTACAATCTCTATGAATCCTCTGATTCTTCTTTTCAGCAGTAAATAAATTAACCGCCGAGCTTAATCTTGAATTTTATTTTATTTTAATCCAAGTGCTTGAAGCTTGATCTTGATCTTGATCTTGATCTTGACGTACTTTTAATCCAAGGGCTTGCAGCTTATTCTTGAATCTCCGTCTTGATCTTTTAATCCTTAGAACACATGAATGCTTGTAGCTTTTAGAGAAATCCGCAGCGTTTGATACACGAGCGCCCTCTTTCTTCTTGTTATAACTCCTGGTATCTTTTCTAGGTTATGAAGACCCCTATTTATAGTAGTGGGAGGGAAGAGTTATGATAAAAATAAACTCTTTCCGACCAATCGAATTGAAGTGTGACAAAGCCGTGTTTGATTGGCCCGAACATGTCACTTGCACACATGGCGCGATTTCATTGGCCTTTTAATATGACTTGGCATGCCTTGTCATTTTGACACGTGGCATGATCCCATTGGCTCTTCCGTTTGACTTGACGTGCCATGTCATTTGACTCTTGGCACCAAACTGGGCCTCTAGGAAGATGACATCTTGGGCCTAATGAATCGGGCTCATCACTTTAGCCCAATGGATTAAAACTTATTTATTTAATTCATATATGTTGGACTTATATAACTAATTCAATTATATTAGCCCATAATATTTATTTGGACTAGTATATTTAAAATATAATCCAAATTATTTATTGAATTTGAATCCAATAAATTTTACATGCCTACAACTACCTTTGACAATAAAATATAGTACTTGTTACAATATGTTAAAATATACTAATATTATCTTAAAAATTTATACTATCAGGGTATGTAAAATAAATTTTACCTGTATTGACACAAGAATATTGGGAAACCAGCTTAGGATTAAACCAATAAATCACACACTCTAGAATGAGCTAGCCGGTGTTTATATTTTATATTTTTTTTGGTTTCTCGTTCTCCTCTAATTTATTTTTTCAATTTTGGTTTGAATTATCTCGTAATTCACTAGTAGGAGTAAAATGGGAGAATTAAACGGTCGAAGCATGAAAAGAATCAATTCATAAATTCATGTTTTACCTATAATGAAAATCTTAGGTATTCATCACCTGTTCCCATTAATAAGGAGGACATTACATAAATATAAGCTCAGCAGCGCTAAAACAAGAAAGATTAATCTAATACTATGACTACGTGACCTTGAATTTAGAACCTAAAAAAAAGGAGCAATGTTTAATTAGGAACTGGCCGGTAATACGTACTATACAGCATTATGGTGGCCAGTGTTGTTAGAGCCATCATCATCACAAAAATCGAGGAGCCTCTGTAAAATGAAGACTTGGGTTCTGAGAAGAACAATATAATCAGCAGTTTCTTGAAATAACTGCTCTACTTTTATTTCACCATTGTTGGCTGCTGGTAAAAGTTGCTTCAGAGCCTCCAATCTTTCAGAAACTGAAGCGTTGCCGTTGGTTTTAACCTCAGGTAAGGGTACTGAAGAGATTTTTGGACGTCGTCTCTGATGGGTAGATTTTCTTGAACATATATTTGATCGTGAAACCATTTGAGTTTCTTTTTTTTTTTTTTTTTGGAGTGGAAGGGGTATATAGAGGGAAGAATGAAGAATAATGGAGTTTTCTGTGGAACGGAGAGAACTATAACGGGGAGAAGTGATGAGTTTTTGGGGTATAAGTAAATGAAACATCTGATCATTGCCACTTGTTTCTACAAAAATCACAATACTGCCACCCCTATTTTCATTCTTCTCTTTTTTTTTTCTTTTTTCTTTTTTTTTGTGTTTACCGCTTTAGGTCCTTAATTCGAATAATTGATCAAGTTTTATTCTGCTCTTTTATACACAAATAATATAATTTTTTTTTGGTGGCATTGTCAAGTCACTTAAAATATAAATAGATGTGGGTTTAAGTTATATCATTAATCAGTGCAAGAAATTTTAACACCATTATATTACTTTTACTTTTTATAATAGGTAATTTAAAGTCTATAGATCTCACACTTTAAGAGGATTTACTTGCGAATATTTTTTGGATGACCTTACAATTAAATGTAACTAGCCATAATAAATAAAATTAATAACTTAAAATCTAAGATAAATAATATTTGAGTTTAACTTCTATATATATACATGATTAATTTTGTTAACATTTATCAAGTTATTCAATAAATTCATTACAAGTAATTACTTACAGTAAATTAGATGAATAATTCGTGAAAAGACAAGTAACCTTGTTTGACTGGTTAATTTCACTTATAGCGTAAAATTGGCTAAAGGGAATATACTAATTACGTAAGAATTTATTACACCGTGAAGTGATAAATTAAATCTAATTGCAATTTTTGTCCAATAGATAGCTTTTTTGGCCACCTAAAAAATAAACCAATCACGAATGGTTATTTATATAAATTTAGTCACAAAACGACAACAATTTTGGTATATAAGAGTTGAAAAATTAGAGCGGGAACATGGGGGCACAACTAGCGAGCACGAAAATCTTCTATGCCACATGTTAATCAATAGGATTTCAACCCTTTTTCCCAAATTACCCTCCACACATGTCGTTCATAAATAGTGAGCAAAAGGAAAAATGCAATTTGAATCATCCCTCTTTTTGGTTTGACTTGGACATTATAGTTTTATCTCTTATGATTTATATTTAAATGATTTTTGGTCTTAGACGTCATACCTAAAAGAAATCATTTTTATTAACATGCCCAAAAACTTTAACATGCAAAGACAATGAACTAGTTATAATCATAAAAAGACATTAAGCCACAATAGTTATAATTAATAACGACAAGCAAAGACAATCTTGATATAAAGATTATATTCGATAAGTAGAAGCATTGAACTTGATCATCGGACATATATTCAACAACTTAAAATTGATTTAACTTATATATTTACACTAACAACATTTTTTTTTTTATTTACAATATCTATTTAGTTTAACATATGTAGAATTGCTTGCATGTAACCGTTCTTATGGAGGAAGAAAGGATCGAAGATGAGCTCAACAGAGTCGGTGGAATGAGAAAAATAACTGCTCTCTTAATAACAGGTATATATACACTAACGAATCAACTAACTAACAACAAACTATAGTTAAGTTATAAACTAACTATATTTGAGCAAATACTAGTAGCACTATTCTACAACATATTATAGTTCATATTTTATGAATGGTTAGATATAGTAATTAGTTAATTTCTTAAGTGACCTGGTACTATAAAATACATGTAAAATTTAGTAAGACAACCAATAAAAAGAGAATTAGAAGGGATAGTAAAGACTAAAACAGGAAGAAAAAAAGGGGAAGAAAGTGAGTAGAATAGAAAGAAAAAGGTATAGTGAAGAGGAGGTTGATGGCCTCCCGAAAGGGCGCATGTGAATGTGAGTATGGGGCCAACGCAAAGCCTAAAAACTGTGTAAAGTAATAAGAGATAGAAAAAGAGAATTAAAGAGATAATCAAATCCATCCACGCCGGTGGCCCCAACTACGCAAAGGAAAAAAAAAACAGCACATGGGAAGAACACATGCACAATGGACGGGTGGAATTTCACAGCCAACGTGGCTTTTCGACACTAAACACCCGTTTGACCATAGATTTTGTCCCGTAAAATCCCAAATTTTAATAGCTGGTTTTGGGCAAAATTCTTAATAATACACATGTTTTTCCAAAATAAGTTTGGGAAATGTGTTTTGAAAACATATGTTCAAACACATTTTCATCTTCAAACCAAACTTCAACCAGAACAGATTATTCAAAATAAATTTGAAAATCTATGACCAAACGCTAGCTAAGTGTATCTGTATATACAGTTTTAGTACGAAATTTTATATGTTGAATATTCGAATAAACTCCGATTGATAGCTAAAAAAATTAAAAATACATATAAAATATATGAATTATGTAATGGTACGGCTTTGTAATATTTGAACCGGCTCGCCTTATCCAAAAGATTGAAAGTAGATATAGAATGTATGAATGATCATTTAATGGTGTGACAAAGTAGTATTTGAGCCAGCCTAGCTCCCCTTATTTTTTAATTGATGCCATAGTCGAGTTGGTGATTTAGTGTCAAAGTCGAGTTGGGCGGACGGCATGAGTGGATGAGGGTGTAAAGCCTAATCCCATATATATCGAATAAGGAAAAAGATCCGGCCGGCTCACAAGTAATTTGCGAACTTCAACTCATGAGCTAATTTTTAAAGTTGATATAGTTAGATAAATTTACGATAAAAAAATATATTAATCTAAAATCTTAATAAAAGAAATGAGAAGGAAAGTGTGTTCTTGGGAGGGATATGGCATGTGTCAAAGTATGGAAAGTGAATGGAAACAACATGTTCTGCACATTCTCTGCATGCAAACTGATCTTCTGTTCACAAGCCTTCTTTTTCATCTATTTCCTTGCTACTTCCTTTTGTCAGCACCTACTAATTAATTCTAATTATTAACAGAACAAATATCACAACTATATATGAGTACTTAAATACAATTATCAACTCACTAATTGATAACATGCAACATGGGAAATCACAATATATTTACATCACATTGTTCTAAATGGATAGACAGTTAATTAGTCACATGTTTGCATGTGATTTCCTTGCTATGTTTATACGGCATGTAATATAAGATCCACTTGTGACTTTTGCACGTTTCGTCATTTGTGATTAAATTATTTGGTACTAGTATATTATAATCTTAATATAGACAAATGTATGTAAATCACGAGAAAGTGTTCTTTCCAACTCGATCCCCTTTTCTCTGTTTTTGAATATAAGGTCATGATAACTAGGTGCTCTTTTCTATTTTAGCAAAAGTTTTTGATAATTTTAATAGAGGCATAGTTAAATACCACTTCTTATATATAACACGTTCTGAATTAATTTCATCTCATGTAAGCAGTGCGGAGGAGTAGAACGAGCGGGTTCGGCCGAATTCAGTAGCTTTGATACAAATTATGTATTTGTCTTAAAATATTCATTAAATATGTACAAATTATTAATTTAGAACTTAATAACTTAAAAATTTATAATTTCAAATTCATAAAATTTTAAATCCTGACTCTGTCTCTGTATGTGAGGTGTCAAAAACCAAAGAAAGATAAGAAGATGTTTCAAAGAAGTGAAGGGAAGCTATACTACTGCATAACGCACCCAAACTTTCATTTTCCACAGGGCAATAATTCGCTTATCCCTTTAAGAATTACTCTCTCCATTTAAATTTAACTAACGTTATCTTTTCATTAGTTTGTTTTAAAAAAGAATGATATATTTTTATATATATTTAAAAATAATATAACTTTAAACTTCTCTTTTACTATTAAAAAAAAATTTGTAAGAGCAAACACAAGTGTTATAATGTCATGTTAAGATCAAAGCCTAATATATATTATGACATATTTAAGATTACAGTTTCAAATATTTTTATTTTTTCTTAAAATCTATGCTAAGTCAAATTATTTCATATAAATTGAGTAAGCACGGTTGTTTAACCAAAGAATTAGACCCTTTGACTAAAGCTTATTTTTAAGATGAATATGAGTTACTGATAATCAAGGTAATGAAGAAAAATGAATATTAAACAATATTGCAGAAATATAGAAAATCGAAATTAATTGTATTCGAGAATCAGGTGCCTTTACAAGTTGTATTCCCCTCCTTATATAGGAGATTCTTATAACGTACGAATCTTGCTATGGTTACTCATTAATGACTAATTATGACATTAATGAGGCGTTACAAAGGATAACGATAATTGGATTCGGTTACATAACGTTCGAGTAATCAATTGTGGGTCTTTGAATCTGCCCGTAGCTTTGTCTAGATTCATTCTGACCGTGCCTCTCTCCCGTTTTGTTCAAGTTGAGCTTCCCGTGGCTGATAAGTTCGTAGGTTTACTGAACCGTGCCTTTTTGTACCGTGTCAAAAGCTGGCTTACGTGTGAACCTCTTTTTTACCAATACAGATAGTCCCCCCACTTACCATATATTTAACGATTAATATTTCGTAAGTGGATATTCATTTATGGGGGAAATATTTTGCCGCCGCTTTTCCTTGAATCATTGTATCCTTCTCTGCACCATAGGCGTCGTTTGTCACTTCCATTTAATGCTCATACCATGTGTCCTTTTTGGATTGGTTCTGCATTTACTCAGCACCTTTTAGGGCTTTTTGCGGCTGTTCCAGTCTCGAAGTGACATCTTCAATTATGAATTTTCATCATTATTTTCCTTTTTCATCATGTTTGACGGTTGTCTTCAAGTATAAATACATGTTTTCTTTTCTTTGCTTCCACGAAACACTTTTCTAACTTTGTCTTTTGTAAAGAACTTTCTTCTTTGCCTTTGTAAACATGTCTTCTTCAAACCAACCTCAAAGAGTAATAGATATTGAAAGTTTAGCGCCATCTTCTGCTCCGACTAGGAGTCGGAGGGGTGGTAGACTTAGAAGTCTAGGATCCACTCCTTCGAGGGGCTCCTCTTCTTCTCAGATAGTTCCTCCTCCTTCCACTAGATCTCCAGTTTCTCCGAGATTTAGGGTTTCTCGGTCTTTGTCTAGAGGTAGAGGCGAACGCCTTCGTGAGCCTGGAGTCGATGAAATTGTCCCTGCTGAGTTTGTTTTTGCTAGGGATAGTCAAGTTCTTGTAGATCAATCTTCTTCTCTTGATAGTGTCGAAAGATATCCAACCCTTATAACTGAGGGTCAGATTTCCCTTGTTCGTAGGGAGTGCTTTTGGAGGTCTGACTTTCCTGTCTATATTCCGAATAGTAATCAAAGAATAACGTCTTACAAGACGGGATATTCTTTTGTTTATACGTATCCTTTCACTTTAGGGTTTAGACCCCCCATTGACCCAGTTATAATTGAGTTTTGTCGTTTTTTCAATATCTGCTTAGGACAAGTTGGCCCGCTTGTGTGGCGAATTGTCGCATGTCTTGTTTCGTTAAGTAGTTGCCTTTTACCCCAGTAGTGAAAGCAGTCACATGGTCGCGTGGGTCAACTGTTCCATCATATTTGGGAACATCAGGCATTTAAAACTTCTTGGGTATAGGCAAGGGTGCCGCACTTGGCTAACCAAGGTTGTTGAGAATATCTATAAACATCGATGCCTTTGATGATAGGTGGTACTCCAGGAATTTGTTCGATGCGATCGTTCTGCTCCTTCATCTGTTTCTGCATAGTTAGCNAGTCGGAGGGGTTGTAGACTTAGAAGTCTAGGATCCACTCCTTCGAGGGGCTCCTCTTCTTCTAAGATAGTTCCTTCTCCTTCCACTAGATCTCCAGTTACTCCGAGGTTTAGGGTTTCTCGATCTTTGTCTAGAGGTAGAGGCAAACGCCTTCGTGAACCTGGAGTCGACGAAATTGTCCCTGATGAGTTTGTTTTTGCTAGGGATAATCAAGTTCTTGTAGACCAATATTCTTCTCTTGATAGTGTCGAAAGATATCCAACCCTTATAGCTGAGGGTCAAATTTTCCTTGTTCGTAGGGAGTGCTTTTGGAGGTCTGACCTTCCTGTCTATATTCCGAATAGTAATCAAAGAATAACGTCTTACAAGACGGGATATTCTTTTGTTTATACGTATCCTTTTACTTTAGGGTTTAGACCCCCCATTGACCTAGTTATAATTGAGTTTTGTCGTTTTTTCAATATCTGCTTAGGACAAGTTGGCCCACTTGTGTGGCGAATTGTCGCATGTCTTAGGAGTTTGGCTTCTTTAGCCTNTCATTATCACCATTGTTGTTATTGGATCTTTCTGGGGATTGTTCCCTCGAACCACGTAGGGTTCTTGAAGGCGATGGAACTGGGGTTCCACTCCTTTGCTAGTTGTTGTCGTTGGAGTTTTACATAATTTAGAGGATATCACTTGAAAAGTAAACAAAGATTATTAGATTCCTGGTAACGGAACCAATTTGTTCAACCAAAGAATTAGATCCTTTGACTAAAGCTTATTTTTAAGATGAATACGAGTTACTGATAATCAAGGTAATGGAGAAAAATGAATAATAGACAATATTGCAGAAATATAGAAAATCGAAGTTGATTGTATTCGAGAATCAGATG
>ML432544.1:0-14690 GCA_005239525.1 Nicotiana knightiana | reverse complement strand
ATATCGCGTCCCGAGGGTCCTAAGTAAGGATCGTACCTGTTTTTACCTGATCTTCTATCTGATTCAGGACATCTGGATCTGTAATGATCTTCATCTCTTGAACGAGCAATGATATCTTATTCTATTCTGAGTTTAGTATTGTACCTGTTATATACATCATTCCATGTTGTAGCGGGGAATTCTCTTAGACTTTCATTAAGTCGTCTCGTGGCTTCTGAGCTTTTATCGTTAGGTTGCTTGCAAATGCCATGGCTGCCCAATTATCAGGCCCCTTGGGTAACTGCATTCATTCTCGTTGAAACTTGTCTACAAACTCACGAAGTAGTTCCGTGTCTCCTTGTTTTATTTTGAATATGTCTTCCATTCTCTTCTCAACATTTTGTGCACCAGAGTGTGCTTTTATAAACGAATCTGCAAGCTCAGCAAAAGAGTCAATAGAATTTTCAGGGAGAAGAGAATACCAGGTTAGGGCCCCTTTGGTAAGTGTTTCCCCAAATTTTTTGACAATGACTGATTCAATCTCTTGTTTCATTAAGTCGTTGCCTTTTACCCAGTAGTGAAAGCAGTCACATGGTCGCTTAGGTCAGTTGTTCCATCATATTTGGGTTAGGCATTTTAAACTTCTTGGGTATAGGCAAGGGTGCCACACTTGGCTTCCAAGGTTGTTGAGAATATCTATCAACATCGATGCCTTTGATGATAGGTGGTACTCCAGGAATTTGTTCGATGCGATCGTTCTGCTCCTTCATCTGTTTCTGCATGGTTAGCAGTAAATTTTGTAATTCTGTGTTATTAGATATACCTGGTCTCGTTTCGAGAGATTCATTAGGAGTATCTCCTCTTCCTAAGTTTGCCAACCCAGATTGAGGATTTTCCATGGTGATAGTGTTATTGGGGGGGTGGCGTCGGCGGTGTAGGTAACGCTGCCGGTAATCCTCTCGCAAATTCTTGCAAAGCTTGGCTCACATACTCTGCAATCATTTGCTTTACACGATCTTGTTCCACCGTTTGATCATTTTCACCATTATTGTTATTGGATCTTTCTGGGGATTGTTCCCTCGAACCACGTGGGGTTCTCGAAGGCGATGGAACTAGGGTTCCACTCCTTTGTTGGTTGTTGTCGTTGGAGTTTGACATAATTCCGAGGATATCACTTGAAAAGTAAATAAATATTATCAGATTCCCGGTAATGGAACCAATCTGTTTAACCAAAGAATTAGACCATTTGACTAAAACTTATTTTTAAGATGAATACGGGTTACTGATAATCAAGGTAATGGAGAAAAATGAATAATAGACAATATTGCAGAAATATAGAAAATCAGAATTAATTGTATTCGAGAATCACATGTCTTTACTAGCTCTATTCCCCTCCTTATTAAGGAGATTCTTATAACGTACGACTATTGCTATGGTTACACATTAATGACTAATTATGACATTAATGAGGCGTTACAAAGGATAACGGTAATTGGGGTTCGATTACATAACGTTCGAGTAATCAATTGTGGGTCTTTGAATCTGCCCGTAGCTTTGTCTAGATTCATTCTGACCATACCTCTCTCCCGTTTTGTTCAAGTTGAGCTTCCCGTGGCTGATAAGTTCGTGGGTTTACTGAACCGTGCCTCTTTGAACCGTACCTCTTCAATGAATCACATCCAGTTGTCGCGTTTTCCTGTGTCCACATGACTAGCTAAGTTGTCAAAAGCTGGCTTACGTGTGAAACTCTTTCTTACCGATACAACGATTTGGAGGCAAAAGGCATGGATACATAATAACTTCATATATAAGATGTCTTAACAAAAACACAATCTCTCTAAACATGCACTAGTTAATGAGGTTTTAAATTCATAAACTTTATTTGAAGTGATTGAAGAAATATTTTCTTTCATGTTCTACCGCAATAAGGAATAAATTGACTTATTTTCTGTTGTCAATCAGTATATGTTTGTCTATATATTATGTCAACATCTAACAACTGATGGATCAGTAGCAGCAGCAACAGCAGCATGTTTTAGGATCCATCAGTAGCTAGCATGTGCTTCACAGTTTCAATGTTTGCTTAATTATTCCTTTTGTTTTTCGGTCGGCAAAAGAGCACAACCCTCTCCCTTTCTCTAACGCCACTGCCATACCCCGGAACCAAGTGTGGTTTTTTTGGACTCAAATGATATAAATAGGTAAAAAAATACAGTGTATTATTTTATATATAGCGCAACTATTCATCGCGCTGTACTTTAACAGCGTATTTGTCCTTAAGGTACAGCGCAACTGCGCTATATTTGAATTCAAAAAGGGTGGAAAGTATAGCGCACATATAAGACGCGTTATAGTATAGCGCCTATTTACATGCGCTATACATACTTAAAAAGGCGGGCTTCATCTTCCCGACCAGAAAACCAGTACCCTCCCCCTTTCCCCATTCCAGCAGTTCCCCCCATTTTTAAAGCAAAAAAACTCCATTGGAGTCCAAAAGAACCACACTTCGGTTCCGGACTCCAATGATGTTGGCGAGTCCGTTTTTTCTCACAATTAAGTTTAATTTGTAACGTACATGAATTTAAATATGATAATGTAATGGTTTTAGACTTAATTAACTCCTGTTTCCTTTTAGTTACTTTCAAATTATAGCTACTAACTAAATATTTTATATATATACAAATATCCATTAATAAAATATTAGTTACACATATAGTATATATTTAGTAAATTCACAAATCATGTCAAACCATACCCGGTGAGTGGACAGGTTAGTTAATATTCCTTTGCCAAAAAAATATATTGTGTAACTAAGTAAAATTTTTTTTTTATATATATTTATTATATGTTGAATTTCTCTTTAACATTTTGGTATGTTTATTTTTATATATTTACACAGAGGTTGTTGGGACGAAAGGGCCCAAGGGAACATGGTTAAATGAGCTTTTTTTGGTTCAACAAATATGACCCCACTTGTTTTGTCTAGCCTGCAACAATGGTGCATTTTTTCTTTTCCATTTTCCTCGCTTTGTCGTCTTGGACTTTTCTCTTTTTCTTTTCCTGTTGGGTTTGCTACTCGCATGCATTCATCTGAACATCAAGGCCATACACATTGCTTTTTTCCATGCCTTTTTTTTCCCTCGATTAAAAGATGTTTAATCTATCAAGCTTTCCTTTTCCCGTGGCGGATCAGGATTTTCGTTAAGGGATTTAAAAAAGAAAAAAGTTGAAAAATAAAAGAGATTGTAGCTAGTGGAAATTGAGCCAATGACATCACAAAGGTTTTTGAACCCCCTTGACCACTAACTCATATTTTTAGGCTATATATATCAATGGATTCAAAATATAATATATAGAGATAAAAAATAAATTTTATCTTATATACAGAGTGTAATTGTTCGGCAAAGGAGATTCGTGTGAACCACATCTGCCCCTAAATTCGCCCCTCCCCTCTATGTCATTAATTATTAGAAAAAAATGTACCTATTTGCAGTTATTAACACATATTACACTTTAATATTTTTTTTCTTACATATTATTAAATTTGACCCCGATCATACTTGTGAATTTTACTGAGTTGTTGTAATGGTTTATTATTAAATTTGAAACTCGCAGGCAACCCATGCATATCTTGCGTGAAAAATCATATGCTGGAGTAACAATTTTGGACCTAAATCAAGAACAAGGACGAAATTTTCGAAGTGGAACCTATCTTTATTTGATTATGAAATTACATGCCACGAGGCAAAAACAAATTTCCCTTGATGATATGCTTGATAGGTACAAATAACATGAAATTGGCAAGAACCTGAAATTGCGACAGAACCACATGATTAAAGTTTCTAAATTAATGGTCTGCAGTTTCTAAATATCAGAAATTGAATACAAATATTACATAATGCCAGACCTGTTTGCTCATTTGAAAATTACTCGTAGAGAAAATTCATGCGATAATATTAATATTGGAAAATAACAATAAAAGAACAGAATAATTTAGGTTGGACAATATTTATTCCATCTCATTCGCAAGATTGTTGTGGCTAGAAGCTTTGAATACAAATAATTTTTGTGAATTCTGAATTTTTACACTAGACGAAAAATGAAAAGAATTATTGTCAGGACAGCAAGATATACCAACTTAATCTTTAAGTGTAGAATCTTGGACAGTAAATTATGTTTTGGAAATAATTGTAAAAGGAAGATGTTCCTGTAATAGAGTTAAGGTTGAAGTGGGCAAAAAGACAAGATCAACTGTATTAAAAACATAGCTTTACATCTTAAGACGCAATTCTTCATTCAAGAACGATTTATTTATTATTTCTTTCCTCTAGAAAACAGTAGTGCAAATATAAACACAAAATATCGTACGTAATGAATCTAAACCTAACACCTACGTCGTTGGACGTGTTTTCCTTTTTGACTCTTTACCATTACTTAGTAGAAAAATTAAAAAAAGAGGTTTAAGTAAAAGAATTTGCTCTTGCTGTAATTGCATTATTCATATTGGAATGAACATTGACAACATTTGCACTGTTTGCAGGAGTAAAGAGGAAACTGCTTTTATGTTTTTATTTACTGTCATATTGCTACATGTTACTGGCAAAACTGCAGCTCCAATTTTGACCCTCCAAATACTATAGACATCCATTGGCTACATTGACTGAACAACTTGCATCTCTCTACCTGTAGAATTTGCATCTCCAAGTGCAGGACTGCCTCACTCCATTGCTGCATTCCTGTTCACTGTTGTTGCGTGTGTACATATATATCATTCCAAGACATGCAGCACTTGATCTTCTTATGTTCAGGCATATGGAACTTTGGCTCCCTTGGAATGGTGGGATCTTTTGTTGACCTAATGTAAACCAACAAATTTCTTATTTAGAAGTAATGCTTAATCAAAGCTTGGATTCTTATTGGAAGCAGCAAACTTAAGTAAAGTTGGACGGACACTGATTACCTTCTAGGAATGAAAGGTCTGTCAAAGTAGGGCATCGGTTGAGCTTTTGGAACAAGTTCCTTCCTCAGCCTCCTAATTTCTTCTTCCTCGGCCATCTAGAAAAAGTAATCAAAAAAACAATATAACAAGAAAGACATATACGGAATTTCATCCCAGAAAATTTGCTTGGCTTACCTTCTGTAATCTCTCTCTTTCCATCTTGTATTGTTCAATGAGGCTCAATTTTTCTGCCACCTGATGCAACCATGGAGAAACCACAAACATAAGGTACTGTGCCTCTAAATGAGTAATGAAAGAGTCATGCAAAGACAGCCATTTAGGGCCAGAAGTGCCTGCTACGCAGGGGTGGATTTACCTTCGTCGAAAATCTCTACTAATTATTATATATAATTCAAATGAAGAAACGAGAAAATAGTAAAATGGAATAAAGTGACACCACTTGTTGCTATGTTTTAATACTTTTGCACCTCAGCTAAGACATATGCATGCCATAAGGGTTCGTAGCGCTAACCTCTTAGATATTATCAAAGCAGTATACCAGTGGATCGCAATTCACAATACATTTTTTAAATTAGAGGGGTGCTGCTTTGTAAGTTATGTTATTTATTTATTTTTGTTATTTTTTAAAATATGATATTATCACAGTAATCTTCTTATTTGTTCACGTCTAAAATAGTGACACCGCTTACAAAAACTCTTGCGTACACCACTGGCTCCTGTCCTCTATATGAGTAATGAAAGAGTCATGCAAGAGTTTCACATGCTTTCATACTAAAACATAACATCGAACAAGATTTAAAACTAGGACATTCTTGGGTCCTCACTCCTCTTATTGGTGCACTTGCTTTCAGAATCTCTTTACGAGGACAGACATAACATTACATGTTTCATATGAAATATTCTCGATGAGAAAGAAAATTGAGATATTCATAGCAGCAATTTCTACGAAATTAAGGCCCTTTCACTGAGAGAAATTTGTTTAGGTTAATGATTTCAAGAAACAATAAACAAAGTTTACCTGATGATCAAAATCAGCACGTTCAACTGCCCTAATGTCACTGTGCAGCACCAGATCAACTGGCCTTGTGCTCTCTTTTACAGGAGGCTTTGGCAAACACTAAAAAGTAGAAAACAGAGCAATTCAGTTTTCTTTTCGTAACAGGCTGAAGTATAATCCCAAGTGCAAAAGATTTATGCATAGTGAGAGAGGTAATAGCATGAACTTCTATGACATTTTGCTTTAATTACTCTTTGATTTTGGTTCAAAAGAGTCCAGTCTCCAGAATATGAGATCAAAAAGATGCATTTCCTTTTAAGTTTCCGGCATAGTTAAACAAGATAAGTCACATTGAAAGTCCTTAATGGTTGGAAATGACAATAGTGAAAAGCCTAAGCTACCTCTGGCTCATCTGTTGTCCATGGAAGGCCTTGTGCAATTGGTATCCGCTGTTTTTCCTCTTCCTCTGCCATTTCTTGCACCTTCTTTAAAAACTCTTCCTCCTTACATTTTCCCCTTTCCTGCAGCAATAGCCAATTTAAGTAACTCCTTAAGTAAATTGGTATTTGGTTAATTGGATTCGACATGACATCCTGAACTGAAAAGGCAGATGCTGATGCATCTCAATGCTGAAGGGACACAATTAACTAGTGGATCAAACAACAGGTCCCAGTATTAGTGATCAGGGAACAATAACCATTATAAATATCAACAGAGGAATTTCAACAACAACTACTATGCCTCAACCCCAGGCAAGTGGGTGTCAGCTCTATGAATCCTCGACGGAAGCCCATATACCAATTAGTTTCTCGAACACTAGTAGTTCACTACATTTTCTACTAGCATATAAATCTCTCACAAGACTCAAAAAGTCCTAGCCAAAATTGGAGCTAAAGAAAACGTACTAACATAACTAAAACTGAAAAGCAGATGCTGAAGCATCTCAATGCTGAAGAGACACAATTAACTAGTGGATCAAACAACAGGTCCCAGTATTAGTGATCAGGGAACAATAACCATTACAAATATCAACAGAGGAATTTCAACAACAACTACTACGCCTCAACCCCAGGCAAGTGGGTGTGTCAGCTCTATGAATCCTCGACAGAAGCTTAGTTTCTCGAACACTAGTAGTTCACTACATTTTCTACTAGCATATAAATCTCTCACAAGACTCAAAAAGTCCTAGCCAAAATTGGAGATAAAGAAAACGTACTAACATAACTAAAACTTAATCTCAACTTATTGTTATCACCTATATAGATCTTTTTCTTCCGTTGTGCATTATTTAACAACAAATATTCTGATTTCTTTTAGCCATAGGATTAAATCCATCTTTCAGTGTCCACTCTGTGTATACCTATCTGTCGTAGCAGCTAGCGCATCTCAACCAAATATATTGCAACTGCATATTTGGTCATAGTTGCACAAGAAGCAATCAATTAACCAAGATTGGATCAAGCAAACACACAACTCACGAACCTCAGTTCTAAGTTTGAAGGGCTTTTGCGAGGTCGCTCTACACTGCGTTCTCTTCCGGTTTCTTCTAACAAATGTGCCTGATAATTCAGCGTCCTGCAGCATTAAGAACGAAAATAAGAGTATAGAGATCAACATGATTTCCTCTTCATCTAACAATGATTGTTAATAAGAATATTCTTACATTGTGTCTGCCCCTTCGACCACCACCTGAAGTTCTGCTTGAAATACTGAAGCTATGAAAAGAAAACATGATCTATTTCAGCACTCAAATGAGGAATAAATGCACAACCAACAAGCAAAAGTTACATCTCCATGCTAAACTAATAGGAATCAGTTATATAAATCCACTAAATACAAGCTCAGTTAAAGGAAGACAACTAACTTAAAGTTTCAAAAACTAACCTTCCGTGGCTGCTATCCAATGAGGAGGCACGACGCGAATCCAAGCCTAAACTCTTAGATGTGAGGAAAAAATCCGATGGACAGAACGAAGAAGAAGATACTTGTGTCTCTGGAATTTTGTGAGGCAATGCCCAGTTTTGTTCCTTGCAACAATCTTCTGCTACCTTTTCATCTTTTTCCCCTTTCTCCTCCTCACACTCTTTTGTTTTCGGCATCGAAAGAAGCTTCTCAAAAGCCTTAACTAAATGCAACACTTTTCCTGATTCAGGTACACTTTGTCTAGCTTCTTCCAACAATCTTTCCCTTCTCCTTTTTATTGACCCACTACTCATTTCACCCAACCCCACGTCTTCCTTCGCTCTTTCTGCCAATTCATCTGTTACACAACAATCACCCAATTCAACTAATTCAGCCTCGGAAATTGAAACAGGAATCGTAACCTCCTCGTCTACTTTATTCAGCCTCACGTTCAGTTTTTGAGTCAATGACTCGTTACTCATTCCTTCTCCATTGCCAATTTCAACACTATTTACCTTATCCAACTTCTTGATTTGACTTTCTTCGTGTTCATTTCCACCGCGATTCTTGAAAAACTCTTCTTGAGAAGCCCTTAGGCTCTCATATGCAACACAAAGACACTTCTTTTTCTCACCACCACCAGCCTTATTACACTTACAACAAGGCAGGGAAGGGTTCAAACTATCACTATTACACTTCTTCTTCTTTGCGATCACAAACTTCCTTTGACGAATTTTGTTTTTGGGAGAAGGCGAAGCCAATTGATTTGCGTTAGGATTTCTGGATTCTGGATTTTGGGTTTTTTTCGCTGATTTTTCCATTGATGGTGATTTAGAAGATTTTGACAAATAAGGACTGTGTTGTTCCACATTGGGGTTCAAATTCTCTGAATTTTCGGAGCATTTTTTGGGCGTAAGTCTTGTGGATTTGCCGTTTGAATCCATCAAAAGAGCAATGTGATTGTTGTTGAGAAGTTGATTGGAGTTAGGGTTTTTGTCGTATTGCTGATTGGCTAGGTTTTTTTTTTCTTCTTGTTGCATTCAGTGATCACAGGGAAGGGAGAAAAAAGATGAACCGGTGAGCTTTAGACGCTTCTGGCTTTGTAACGGCTAGTTTTTTTTTTTGGTGGGCTTGGTTTTGGAGCGTTGGATTAGCTTTATTAAATAGTTTTGAAAATTGGACCATTTAATTTTACTGTGATTGGGAAGGTTAATTAGCCATGAACATGTTAATCCCGTCACAAAAAATGACCACTTTTTTTTTTAAGAGGAAGTCCCTCAATTGGGGCATTATCTTCAATTTTTCACTGTATAAATTCCTCAATTATGATAATGAAAAAACTTACTCACACCAGTTGTTTGTTTTGGATAAAGTAATTTAACTATAGGAGATGGTACAAATTAAAATGAAGATTGTCATGATTAAAAAATTAAAGTATGTTTAAAGACACTTGTCATGCAATACATTTTTTCTATCATCCCTCGCTCAAGTTGATGAGCTTTCGGATAATTTGAAGTATCCTAGTTATATAGCCATAATGACATATGACCGGTGAGAGATCATTGGAGCCCAAGGTTATCGTTATGGCTAATTACGTAGAAATTGCACGGGATGCTCTGTTTGGTCGCCCCATTTAACATATACTCATATTTTTAAAATTATTTAACTTATACCCTAATTTTTACAACTTCAGACGCCGCCTTCTTGATACCTGTGCAAAGCTTCAGCTTATTTAGTGCTGAAGTTTTTACAAATGAACTAAATAACTTCAGCATCTTCTACTGAATTTTTTGAAAAAGCTTTATGTCAAGACTAATTAATCCATGACAAAACTTCAGCATATTGGGTGCTGAAGTTTTTACAACTAAACTAAATAACTTCAGCATCTTCTGCCGAAGTTTTTCAAAAAGCTAATGACGACAAAACTAATGAATCCACGACAAAACTTCAGCATAGAGTGCTGAAGTTTTTACAAATGAACTAAATAACTTCAGCATCTTCTACTGAATTTTTTGAAAAAGCTTTATGTCAAGACTAATTAATCCATGACAAAACTTCAGCATATTGGGTGCTGAAGTTTTTACAACTAAACTAAATAACTTCAGCATCTTCTGCCGAAGTTTTTCAAAAAGCTAATGACGACAAAACTAATGAATCCACGACAAAACTTCAGCATAGAGTGCTGAAGTTTTTACAAATGAACTAAATAACTTCAGCATCTTCTACTGAATTTTTTGAAAAAGCTTTATGTCAAGACTAATTAATCCATGACAAAACTTCAGCATATTGGGTGCTGAAGTTTTTACAACTAAACTAAATAACTTCAGCATCTTCTGCCGAAGTTTTTCAAAAAGCTAATGACGACAAAACTAATGAATCCACGACAAAACTTCAGCATAGAGTGCTGAAGTTTTTACAAATGAACTAATTAACTTCAGCAGAAGATGCTGAAGTTTTTGAAAAAGCTTTATGACAAAACTAATTAATCTAGGACAAAACTTCAGCTTATTTGATTCTGAAGTTTTTACAAATGAACTAAATAACTTCAGCACTTCTGCTGAAGTTTTTGAAAAAGCTTTATGACAAAACTAATTAATCTAGGACAAAACTTCAGCTTATTTGATTCTGAAGTTTTTACAAATGAACTAAATAACTTCAGCACTTCTGCTGAAGTTTTTGAAAAAGCCTAGAATGCTGAAGTTTGTGTGAAAGCCTTTGCTAATTCAGGCATACTGCAAACAGTGGGTACGCTTGTAATTTTCTTTGCAAAGCGGGTATAAGTTAAAACGTGATCCAAAAAACAGGTATAGATACAAAAGCCCCGCTAATTATCTTTGTCGTTTGTTTAACTCATTTTTGCTGTTTGTTTTCTCCTTATGGCTAATTAACTATTTACAACTCACAAAATACTCTTTTGTTAATCACTCCTTGCTTTACCACACTACTCCATATCGTTTTACTTCTTACTAATTTTTTATTTGTTTTTTAATCAAACTGCCAGAATTGTATTGATATTAATAATCAGAAATTGAAAAGGACCAGCTATGTATCGTTGTTGTTTACCCGTAAAATGGTACTATTGAATTTGTTGCGTGATTTATAAACAAGCGATATGATTTGATCCAAAAATGATAAATAAATTAAATAAAAAATAATATTTAGCGTTGAAATCGAGAAAAACAACAAGCAACCTGGTTCCGGGAGCAAGGCTTCCAAAGGCAGATATAAGAACAATATTAGACAGAAAATAAAGTTATATTATTAAGCTTAAGAACAATGTGTAGCATAAGTTTTGCCAGAGATTTCATGTGTTACCATGGTTGTTGAAGTCTCTATTTATAGTTATACCTAGGGAACAAAATCCTAGGATCAAGCCCCTCTTAAATGGAAATAAAGGGGATCATTGATGAATATGTAATGTCAGGCCATGAATGCCAAAATTCTCCTCAATGACTGCATATTTAATACTGAGGAATATTCTTCATTAATTGTCATCTGGTGGCAAACATTCATTTATTTCTGTTGGCCGTGTTCCCTTCGGAATCCTCCCGGTACCAACCAAAGTTGTTGTCCTCGGTCTTGGTTTTCAATCGATTTATCTTCCGCCTGCCTCCGATTCCATGTGTCACGCCATCATTCGAGCATTTAATATAAACTAATTTTACCTTATACATATAGTCCGTTGCTTTTCGATGGCACATCTTTGTTTCATCGGGAATTGATGAAGATTCCTTTCTTGGCGAAAATTTTCTGAACTCTTATGAACAGTTTCTGACGCTTGATAAGCCGCGCATCTCATTGCATTTAATACTCTGAACACGTGTTATCCCGCGATTTAGCAATACTATCAGCGGTGCTCGAGATAATCCTGACCATGATTTTAGCTGAATATACCTTTACTTATACACCTCATTCTTCTTATTTCACTTCTAGCAACTTCATAAGCTTTCTTAACACTTAGCTTCCTTCCGCTTTCGCCTCTTTCCGATCTTTTTCAAAAAGCTCTATCATAACCTTATTATTATGGCTTCTCCTACTAAATCTTCCAAGAACTCTAGTTTTCTTCTTGGTAGAGGCCCAAAGAGGAGCAAAGATAAGGAAGTTGAGGCTGATGTTGATCCTCCCACGATGAGCGCCATCATACCTAAACATCTGAATACTGCCGAAGATTTCGAAGAGAAGTTCCCCACTTCAAACCCTCGAACTTGGGCTATTGGTAAATATCCTTCTTCTATTCGCTCTTCCAGTATTCCTGCTGTGAAGGAGGACTGTGACTTGTTATGCCCCAAATATTATTGCTCCCGACCTGGTGGAGCTGGTAACCTTCACTAAGAAGGACGTACTCTTACACATATCCCTTCATTTTGGGCCCATTATCGTTGAGCGTGGGACTTGACCCTGTGATCTTGGAATTTTGTCACCGGTACCAAGTCTGCTTGGCACAAGTAGGCCCCTTTGTGTGGCGAATAGTGGCTAGTCTGCAGTGCCTATGCTTGGAAATGAGGGAGACCGTCAACCTTGCACATATGATGAACCTCTACTCCCCAAAATCTTCTGTGGGGGAGTAATAAACTTCAGCAAGCGTGGCCACCATGCTCTGCTGTCACGACCTAAAATCTAACTAGCCGTGATGGCACTTAACCCAACCCGCTAGATAAGCCAATTAACAACTATAAATAAAAGAAAATATCTGAATCCTATACATTTCCCAAGGGCTGGTAGTACAAATCATGAGCTTTTAAGATTAGAATTTACAAAGGTGGTATGAAATAAATACATCATATGTTCGAAAAGTATATAAACAGATTTTTATATTCTACGACTACCATGAATATGTGTGAAAAGACATGAATAGTGTGATACCGTACAACATGAGGAAAATGCATCTTTGTGCCTGTATGTCATGTGTGCATGCCAATGCCATGTATCTCAGAGATGAATCATGTACTCACACTCTTAGAGTACTTAATATCATTTTCTCACACTTTCTGCTCATCATGCTCAATCACTCAGTACCGTATACGGCCAATTTGTCCCAGGGAAGATCCATCCCGAAATATATACATCAACTGACCAACAGTCACTCAGTATTGAATAGGGGCAAATCCAGCCCGTGAGGAAGATCCATCCTCAGGTATATAAATGCTCCAGACAAGATCCATGTTCAAGGAAGATCCATCCCTCAATATAATCAACTGCGCTCACTAGGGGTGTGTGCAGAATCCGGAGAGGCTCCTCTAGCCCAAGCACTATCATAAATCAGTATAACCACTACGATGTGCAGCCCGAACTCATAAATGTCACTCATAATCAGGCACTCGGCCTCACTCAGTTATCAATCTCTCCAGTCTCTCGGGCTTATAATGCCATAAAACTAGCCCAAAATAATGATATGATGTGTCAATAAATGGTAACAGAGACTGAGATATGATATGCATATGAATGCGTATGATTGGGTATATAAAGCAATGAAAGCAGATAACTCAACAGCGGAAATGACCTCAGTGGGTCCCAACAAGATAAGCATGTAGCCTAGATATGGTTTCTAACATGGATCACAGCTCAATAGCTCAAGTAAGTAGAAATTTCATGGTTACAAGTAAGATCAGTTAACTACACAATACCACAAAAATAGCGGAGTCACAATTCACACGGTGCATGCCCACACGCCCGTCACCTACCATGTGTGTCACCTCAACATAAAACACATAACACGTAATTCAGAGTTTCATACCCTCAGCACCAAGTTTAGAAGTGTTACTTACCTAAAACAAATCAAATCCAATACCCAGCAAGCCCAAAGGATGCTCCAAAATGCCATCCCGCACATACCGACCTCCGAACGGCTCAAAACTAGCCAAAAGTAACTCAAATAGATCAAATAATGCCAAAGCAAACGATCCCAATCGACAAAGGTCGAATCTTTAACAAAAATTCCAAAATCGACCAAAAGGTCAAACCCGGGCCCGCGCCTCGGAACCGACAAAACTCACAAAATCCGACAACCCATTCAATTATGATTCCAACCATACTAGTTTCACTCAAATCTGACTCTGAATCGATGTTCAAAACTTAATAATTCTCTTTATGAAATTTTTGACAAAACCACCAAAATTCAATTTGAAACCATCAATCAAATGCCAAAAATGAAGATGAATTCATGAAATATAACCAAAAATCGAGTATAGAACACTTACCCTAATCCATATGGTGAAAATCGCCTACAAGAATTATCCAAATCCGAGCTCCCAAACTCAAAATATAAATAAATGAACAAACCTTCGATATTAAGTATTTTTTACTCATTTGTTCTGCCTCGTTTTGCATGCCAAACGATCTCAAAACTTACTTTGATATTTTCAATGGATTCCTTGTGAAATTTCAGTTAAGTTAGGCTTTTGAATCACTCTATTTGACCTTATAATGAAGGAGATATGTTGGTTTCTATATTTGGAAATAGTGCAAATGTTTAAATACGAAGTTAGTGGCAATTTCGTTATTAGTCTGAAAAATCTGGCAACCTAATTCTTAGTAAAATGACCATAAAATCCTCATATGATGTCCTAATTCGACGATTCTTTTTGCTATAGCTCTATAAGTACGATATGGATCTAATGATTCAATCAAAACAGAAATCAGAGCTTATTTGTTCAATGTGGTACCATTTACGCTTGAAGAAACGACGTCGAATATAAGAAAAACGAGCGCAACACAACCCAAACCAATCCGAAACTAACCCGAGGCCTTCGATATTAAGTATTTTTTACTCATTTGTTCTACCTCGTTTTTCATGCCAAACGATCTCAAAACTTACTTTGATATTTTCAATGGATTCCTTGTGAAATTTCAGTT
>ML432540.1:0-30194 GCA_005239525.1 Nicotiana knightiana | reverse complement strand
AAAGCTCATAAAATGCAAGGTATATAATGCTTAAAATCATGAATTCTAGCCACTCATCACTCTACTCTATCTTACTGCAAGTAGAGCTGATATTGTATTCAGTGTGGGACTATGCGCTAGGTTTCAAGCCAATCCAAAGGAGTCCGACCTCACTGCAGCAAAAAGAATTTTAAGATATCTGAAGGGCACAACTGAACTGTGCCTTTGGTATCCTAAAGGTAGTAATTTTGACCTTGTAGGATATGCTGATGCTGACTATGCAGGTTTCCTGGTTGACAGGAAAAGTACATCATGCATGGCTCACTTTTTGGTCTCCTGCCTTGTCTCTTGGGTCACCAAGAAACAAAATTCAGTAGCCTTGTATACTGCTGAGGCTGAATATGTGGCTGCAGCCTCTTGCTATGCCCAGTTGCTATGGATCAAGCAATAACTCCCGGACTTTGGTATAGATGTGAGATGCATTCCTATTTACTGTGATAACACTAGTGCAATTAGTATGACTAAGAACCCGGTTCATCACAAGAGAACTAAGCACATAGATGTTAGGCACCATTTTCTGAGGGATAACTATGAAAAGGGAATTATCTTAATTGAATTCTTTGCTACTGATCGTCAAATTATCGATATATTTACCAAAGCATTGAGTAAGGAGCATTATGAGAGAAAAATGCTTGAATTAGGTATGATTAAGATCACCTAATTGCGGGAAATAACAATAACACAAGAGAGTAACAACAACACCAAATCTTTTAATAGGGTAAAATATAATACCCAAGCGGAGCAATATAATACCACTATAATTTTACAACTTGGTAGCATCAAAAGACTACTACAACTTCGAAAGAAATAAATACTCTTTATTTTAAACACCTCACTATAATATTACTCACATTCAATATTTATCTCACAGACCACAATATGTGGATTACTCTCTCTTACTCTCTGTGGATTCTCTCGATTTTAGTGTACTTGAAACTGAAATGAAATATTCTTTTTACAGGCAAATTAGCCACCAAAACCAACCAATCAGATTTGCTCATTCAATAATTTACAAAACAAATTGTTACAGCGCCCAACTTGCTTTCTGCAACTTTTTTCCATCTAGTTTTCCTTTATTTCTGTTTTTAAATTTTTTTATTTAGATGGGTCCCATAGGCAAAATATATATTACACCACGAATTGCAAACTAACTTGCATGAAGAAAGTGATAATATCATAATGCTACCGGTGACCTAGCTGGTTGGTGTAGAATTTTCAGTGGCTTGAGGATGGGGTCCCCCTGTTAACTTGGACAAATCCTTTAACTATGTTGCCATTCAATAATGCTCCATATTAGAGTTTAATGCGTGTTTTTGTATTTTATTACAACATAAAGTTTTAATGAAAGTATCGATAGGAGATCGCTGATGTATTTGGCCTTAACTAAGGTAAATAGTCATTGACACCAGATGTTTATATACCAACCTAATAATATATGACACATTTCTTCACAAACATGGTTATTATTAAATCATACTTAGGGTGTGTTTGGTATAACGAAAAATATTTTCCGTGAAAAATGATTTCTTAGAAAACAAGTAGTAATCTTATTCATTTTTCAGTGTTTGGTACGGAAATTAAGGAAAATAACTTCTCAAGAGTATTTCATAAATAACTTTGGAACTTGTAAAATTTCGAACCTGTAAACCAAAAGATGAAAAAACTAAAACTGAAAATATATATAAACAAATTTCTGGGAGGGGTGGGGAGTGAGTGCAGGGGCAGGGGGAGGGGGTGTAGAAAAAATAAAAAACAGTAGTTTGAAATTACAAAAAAAAAAGTATAATCTTTTTTTGTGCGGGGGGGGGGGGGGGGGGGGGGAGGAGGTGATGAAAAAAAACTGAAATTTGAAAAAAAAAAAAGCCTTTTTGAAGAGAGGAGGTGTGGTGGGTAGGCGTGGGGTAGGGTTGGGTTAGTGGGCGTGGGGTGGGTTGGTGAGAGTGGGGAAGGTGGAGAAGGAGTTTTGGAAAATGTTCTCCCTTCTCTTGATAAGGAAAATATTTTCCTCCAATTGGAGGAAAATGACTTCATAAGGAAAACATTTTCTAAAACATTTAAGCCAATCAAACATAGAAAAATTCGAAAATATTTTCCTTCATACCAAACACACCCTTAGTCAATACATATTCTTACTTTTGCTTATCACTTAACCATAGATTTTTATTTGATTTTGATATAGGCAATCAATGCGGATAAGTTTTTACCATAAATTAATGTGGAAGTGTCAAGTTTCATATATAAAACCAAAATTATTCTGCTTCTTATATGAAGAATCCACCTGAATGTCACGACCCGGAATCTCAACCTCGGGGTCCTCATGACGCCTAACGTCCACTTGCTAGGAAAGGCAACATTAGTTAAACAATTTAATAATTAAACATTTCAAAACAAAATAATAATAATTATTAACGAAGATTAAAGCTGAAATCTATGAAATAAACCCATAACATAACGTAGTCTTACTCATCCTAGAAGTCTGGTGTCACAAGTACATGAGCAACTAGAAGTATACACATATAGTTTGAAATAAATACAACTGTTCAAATAAGATAAACATTAAAGATAGGAAATACAAGGGGACTTCAAGCTTTGCAAATGCCAGCAAATCTAGCTCAAGCCTCGGGGTCGTCATGACGCCTAGTGTCCACTTGCTAGGAAAGCNGGAAGTGTCAAGTTTCATATATAAAACCAAAATTATTCTGCTTCTTATATGAAGAATCCACCTGAATGTCACGACCCGGAATCTCAACCTCGGGGTCCTCATGACGCCTAACGTCCACTTGCTAGGAAAGGCAACATTAGTTAAACAATTTAATAATTAAACATTTCAAAACAAAATAATAATAATTATTAACGAAGATTAAAGCTGAAATCTATGAAATAAACCCATAACATAACGCAGTCTTACTCATCCTAGAAGTCTCGTGTCACAAGTACATGAGCAACTAGAAGTATACACATATAGTTTGAAATAAATACAACTGTTCAAATAAGATAAACATTAAATATAGGAAATACAAGGGGACTTCAAGCTTTGCAAATTCCAGCAAATCTACCTCAAGTCCCCGAATCAATGTGATTTGAGCATACACACCTCTAAGCACCGCTGAGACCAATACCAGTATCTTCACAGGAAATGCAAAAGTGTAGCACGAATACAACTGACCCAATGTACTACGTAAGTGTCGCACCTAACTTCGACAAGGTAGTGATGAGGCTGTGACAAGGCATTTACGTAAATCTTGTACAAATATATATGAAGCTGCAAAATAACAAGTAGAACGAAAAAATATTAACTGAGAGGGGACATGCAAAAGGGGAAATATCATAAAAATGGCAAGTACGAAAACACAAAATAACATTTTCTGAAATAAGTAACAATATAATCAAGTAAATCACTAAGGCAATGAAATGAATATAGAACTGTATCACGCTTCGTGCTTTTACTCTCGTCCTCACCAAGTAATACCATAAATGAAATGGCATGGCATCACCCTTCATGTTTTTACTCTCAATACTCTCAATATATGATAATGAATGCAAATACGGAATGGTAACACCCTTGGTGCTTTTCACTCTTCCTCACCAAATCAAGAATACAAATCCAAATAATAAATACAAGGAGGGAAACAATTTTAATTCAATTATAGTGCCAGGATATCAAACTTAACTTTCAAAAATTCCCAACATCTTCAAAATAAACAATAAATATGAGACAAATAATTAAAATTAATAATCAAACCTAATCATAGAGAAACAAAGTTGCACAAACAACTTAGAACAATGAAATAATTCCCACCCGCATGATTTAACCCAATAACAACATATATGTACTCGTCAATTCACATATACGTCATTCCCACACATAGTTCACGTGGCAAATAAAGTAACAAGCCCTAATCCTTCAAGTCAAGGTTAACCACGACACTTACCTCACTTTGAAACCAAATCAATGCTTAACCACAACTTTCCCTCTAGAATTAGCCTCCAAACCAATCAAATCTAACCAAATATAGTTCAAATAATTCAAAACAGACTTTAGAAACTACCCAATAGGAAAATATTTCAATCTTTAATGATTTTGAAAAAGTCAACAAAAGTCAACACCATGCTCGATTTGTAAAAATCCTAGATTTGCATCAAAACTCAATTAACCATTCACCTCCGAGCCCCGTTATGTGATTAGTTTTGAAATTCGACCTCAATTTGAGGTCTAAATCCCAATTTCTCAAAATCCCTAATTTCTATCTAAATCGCTAATTTCTACTATGAAAAAGCATAGATTAAAGTTTAAAATCAATGAGTGTTTATGAAAATGTAAGGAAACAAGTTAAAATCTACTAACCTATGAAGTTGGGATGAAAAATATCTTCAAAATCGCAGCTAGGCCTAGCTCAAACTTGAAAATGGTGAAAAGTGACTCAACTCCAATATTTTGAAATTTTATAACATTTTTGGGGTCAAATGTTCTTCGCGTTCGGGAAGAACTTGACGCGTTCGCGAAGCAGCAGCGACCAAAGGCCTTCACGTTTGCAAGATACTATTCGCGTTCGCAGAGGCTCACTTCCCCCAGCCTTCGCATTCGCGAGCCAAGGATCGCGTTCGCAAAAAGCATCAGACAACTTCCTCCTAGATCTCCCTGACCCCGCGTGTTCGCGAGTGCACGATCGCGTTCGTGAAGGGTTTTCCTCTGCTACTTCGTGTTTGCGGCCATTTCCTCTCGTTTGCGAAGAACGATTCCACCACATCCCCAGTTTCCTCTTCACGATTGCAGCAGTAGCTTCACGATTGCGAATCACATTCCACCAGACATCAACAACAATAAAAAACTAGAAACTTTCTAAGTTTTCAAATAGTCTGTAGCCTATCCAAATCTCAACCGAGCCCCTTGGGTTCCAAACCATACATGCACACATATGTAATAACATCATAAAAACTTTCTCGCATGATAAAAACACAAAAATAGCACCTAGAACTGTGAATCAGACATCAAAATACATGAAATTTTAAAGAAACTCAAGAACTTCCAAAATCACAACGGAGCGTCCCAATACTATCAAATAAACTCCTTTTTGCACAAAATTTTGAAGACAAGTTTCAAAAAAATTAACTTATACCAAGTCGCGAAACTGAATTCCGAACCAGGTAACCATAAAGTCAACCTGTGGTCAAATCTAGGAAATGTTTGAACCTTCAAGTTATTAGCTTTCGATAAATAAATTCAAATCAAGTTAGGGAAGGGCCGAATTCAGCTCCGGTGCCTAAGTCCAAAATCACGATACGGACCCACGGGGTTCATCAAAATACCGATTCGGGGTTGTTTACACAAAATATTAACCGTAGTCAACTCAAGTTATTTTTAAAGCCTAAAATCACATTTTATTCAAAATTTCACAAAATTTTTTTCCATAAAAAGACACGGACGTCACATTCTCCACCTCTAAAAGAAAAGTTTGTCCTCGAAAAAACATAGAAAAGTACAAAGTATCTGGATTGGTGAAAAGGTGGGGGTATCTACTCCATGTATTGGATGCGGACTTCCACATAGATGCCTCGATCGGCTGACCTCTCCACTACACTATAACATAAGGATAACTCTTAGACCTTAACTTCTAGACCTGTCGTGCTAGAATAGCCACTGACTCCTCCTCATAAGTCAAATCCTTTTCTAATTGGACTGAGCTGAAGTCTAGTACATGGGATAGATCACTGTGATACTTTCAGAACATAGAAACATGGAACACTGGGTGAACTATTGATAAGCTAGGTGGCAATGCAAGCTTGTCGTCCACCTCCCCCACTCTCTCGAGGTTCTCAAAAGGACCAATATAACTAGGGTTCAACATTCCCTTCTTCCCAAACCTCATCACACACTTTATGGGTGAAACCCGGAGCAAAACCCTCTCTCTAACCATGAATACAACATCAAGAACTTTATGATCGGCATAACTCTTCTACCTAGACTGTGTTGTATGAAACTGATCTTGAATCATCTTGACCATATCCATGGCATCCCGAACAAAATCTGTACCAAACAACCGAGCCTCTCCCGGCTAGAACCAACAAACTGGAGAACGACATTGCCTCCTATATAAGGACGCATAGGGAGCCATCTGAATACTCGATTAGTAGTTTTTGTTATATTCAAACTCCGCAAGCGGTAAGAACTGATCCCAAGAACACTCAAAAATCCATAACGCAAGAGCGAAACATATCCTCCAAGATTAGAATGGTACGCTCAGACTACTTGTTTGTCTGTGGTGAATCACTGTACTCAACTTAACCCGTGTGCCTAACTCACATTGTACGACCCTTTTGAAATGCGATGTGAACTGCGTTAACGATATGGAATAATTGATACGGGCACACTGTCAAGACGAACAATCTCGCGGATAAGATCTCAGCCGGCCGCTCTAAAGAATAAGTATAAGCCATTGGAATGAAATTTGCCAACTTGGTCAACCTATCCACTATGAAAAATATTGCATCAAATTTATTTGAAGCCCGTGGGAGCCCAAAAATGAACTCCATGGTAGTGCGCTCTAACTTCCACTTGGGAATCTCAAGTTTTTGAAGAAAACCGCCAGGCCTGTGATGCTCGTACTTCACCTGCTGGTAGTTCAAATACCAAATCACATACTCTACTATATATTTCTTCATTATTCTCCACAAATAATGCTTCCTCAAATCCCGATACATCTTGGTGGCACCCGGATGAATGAAATACCGTGAATTTTGGGCCTCCTTAAGTATTAACTCGCACACCCATCCACACTGTGCACACAAATCTAACCTTGCATCTCCAATACCCCATCATCTCCAATAGAAACCTCCTTGGAATCACTCTGCTACAGCGTGTCCTTAAGGACAAGCAAATGGGGGTCGTCATACTGACGCTCTCTGATGCATTTATACAAAGAGGACTGAGAGACCGTGCAAGCAAAAACCCAACTAGACTCCGAAACATTTAACCTCAAGAACTGATTGGCCAAGTCCTGAAAATCTCTTGCTAGAGGTCTCTCACAAAAAGGAAAATATGCAAGGCTACCCATACTCACCGCCTTTCTACTCAAGTCATCGACCACCACATTGGCTTTCGCGGGATGATACAAAATGGTGGTATCATAGTCTTTTAACAACTATAACTACCTCCGATGTCTCAAATTTAGATCCTTTTGCTTGAACAAGTGCTGTAAACTCCGATTATCTGTGAATACCTCCCACGACACGCCATAGAGGTAATGCCTCAAAATCTTCAATGCATTAACAATAGCAACCAACTCTAAGTCATGAACACGGTAACTCTTCTCATGAACCTTCAACTTCTGAGACACGTACGCAATCACCAAGCCATCCTCCATCAATACTACACCAAGCCCAATACGTGATGCATCACAAATTATGGTGTAGGATCTAAAAACCCCAGGCAACACCAACATCGGCGATGTAGTTAAAATAGTCTTGAGCTTCTAAAAGCTTAACTCATACTCGTCGGACCACCTGAATTGGGCACCCTTTTGGGTCGATCTAGTCAATGGTGTTGTGATAGATGAAAACCCCTCTACGAACCAGTGATAATAACCCACCAGACCTAGGAAGATCTGAATCTCTATAGCTGAAATAGGTCTTGGACAGTTTTGAACTACCTCAATATTCCTAGGATCCACTTTAATGCCCTTGAAAGATACCACATGACCCAAAAAGGCAACCAAATCCAACCAAAACTCACACTTTGAAAACTTGCCATATAACTAACTATCTCTCAAGGTTTGAAGTACAATCCAAAGATACTGATCATACTCCTCTCGCTTGCTGGAGTATACCAAAATATCATCAATAAAGACGATCACGAAAGAATCCAGATAGAGTTTGAATACTCCGTTCACCAAATCCATAAATGATGTTGGGAAATTTATCAAGCCAAATGACATCACTAGGAACTCATAATGCCCCTACTGAGTCAGAAAGGTTGTATTAAGGACATCCGACGCCCTAATCTTCAACTGATGGTAGCCAGATCTCAAATCAATCTTCGAAAACACTTTGGCACCCTGAAGCTGATCAAATAAGTCATCAATCCTCGAGAAAGGTTACTTATTTTTGATAGTGACTTTATTCAACTATTGATAATCAATACACATCCTCATCGTACCGTCCTTCTTCTTCAGGAACAACACTGGTGCATCCCAGGGCGAGACACTAAGTCTAATAAAGTATCAAGCAATTCCTGCAACTGCTACTTTAGTTCCTTAAACTCAGTTGGGCCCATACAATATTTTAGAATAGAAATGGGATGATTGCTTGGAGCCAAATCAATACAGAAATTGATATCTCTGTCGGGAGGAATCCCCGACAAATCTGGAGAAAACAACTATGGAACCTCACGCACAACTAGTACTGAATCCTTGGAAATATCCTTCGCACTAGGGTCACAAAAATAGGAAAATTTTTCCAGATATCGAGCCTTCACATAAAACTAAACCTGCTAGTAAAATGGCCATGAGTCCCTCTCCACTCTAATCTAGGTAGCACTGACATAACTAAGGTCACCATCTTGGCGTGGTAGTACAATATAGCGTGATAAGGTGACAATCAATCTATGCCCAAGATAACATCTGATCGACCATATCAAGAAGTAGGAGATCTACACTACTCTTAAGGCTCATGATAAAGAGTACAAACGAGTGATAAACACGATATACAATATTAGAATCTCCCATAGGCATGGTGTCACGCCCCAAAACCGAGGGACGATACCGGCGCCCAACCGGATGATCCTGGTCAAGCGGACCTGGACTGCCTTTCCTCCCGTTTTTATAATATAGAAATTTGTAAATGAAATATCAAATGGAATCAAAGTGTGAATTTACAACATAAGTCCATTTTCCTCTTTTAAGTTTCAACATTTGATAATTCCAAAATATACAAACTAAGCGCAATATTTCCAACACGGGACCACGGTTATGAATAGTTACAACTACTACCCAAAATAAGTGTATACAACCCACACAGTGTCTACGGAGCCTTTAATAATACTAGGAGTCTACACAAAACTTGCTGTCAACAAGGCCCCGGCTATACCTTATAAGACATAAAATATACAAAAGGGAGGATATAGACTACACACGGCCCCGAGAGGAAGTGGGGCTCACCGGATCTGCTGAAGGTACGAAGGGGAAACACCACTATCGGCGGTCCGAGCTACCTGTTGTAGAACCACCTACATCCATATAAAAGATGTAGCGCCCCCGACAAAAGGGAGGTTAGTACCATTGAATAGTACTAGCATGTAGGAACCAAGTTTACTCCAAGTAGAATCACACAACACACAATTGGAAGACAGTCAGTGTAACCACACAAGTACCACACAGATATACAGAAAGTTACAAATGGAGATTTCACCGTTACCCATCTCAATTATTCATCTGTTGCGGCGTGCAACCCAATCCAACCGTACATTCTCATCTCACCCTTATTACCTCTCCACCCTTATTACTTCGTGTTGCGACGCGCAACTCGATCTCACCATACAACCACATTTCACCCTTTATTACCTCTCCACCCTTATTACTTCGTGTTGCAGCGCGCAACCCGATCCCACCGTACATTCTCATCTCATCCTTATTACCTCTCCACCCTTATTACTTCGTGTTGCAGCGCGCAACCCGATCCCACCGTACATTCTCATCTCATAGCAACAATAACCAACAAGTATATCACATGGATCTTCATCATCAAGAACATAAGTTCATATCAACCAACAACTATAATAAGTCAAGACACAATAATCCTTACCAAATAGTAATTCATATATGGTGATGCCACCATTATTGAACTCAATTAAATCAATCCACAGTTTCTTTTCATCATTTGCCACACTCGGCCCTTAGCAGTTTGATACCTTTCCACATTAGAGTACGTTAACATTCTTTCATTAAATAGCACATACTGCCATAGTGACACATTCGAACATTTAACGAACCTTACACATGGTAGGATAAGCACAAAAAATAACCCTTCATAATCCCAATTAGCGTGGTAATCAAATTAAGAAATCAGAGAATGAACTCGTACAACTCGACACAGCAGGACAATAAATTCACATATGCTCAAGAAAGAATTGAATACTGTGTACTCGGACACCAACAAGGTAACTCTACAATGATTAAAGTTAGCCATACATACCTCGAATCAGAATTCCTCTGTAATTTTCTACCACAATTCACCGGACCTTCTAGCACCTTAAATCTAGTTCACAATGTGGCATAATTGAACTTAGAATTAGGAATAATGATCATGTCTTGAACTCACTTGAGCATTCTATCAACCAATAGGTGTTCCTTTAGATTAAATGGCCTCTTTTTAGTGAAAGATTACTCTAACTCATTTATTTTTACTAGATTATGACTAGTTGGTTACATGCATGCAAGACTCCTACCTCTATCTTCATGAACTTCCCTAACCATGTTTTATTTTAACAAAAGTCTGGAAATTAAGAAAATTTATCAGAAAATGAGCTATCTCTAATTTATCAGAAAATGAGCTTAAAATGAAAGGGGGAGGTGTTTTAATGAACTGGGGGTCAGGTATAAAATTAGAAATTTAACAGTCCCGAAGCAGAAATGCGGTCAGCAATGCGATCGCATTCCTGCTATGCGGTCCGCATTCTTGTTGCATTATTGGCCCTCAAATGGGACAAAAAGAAAAGTAGACTGCCTAGGTATGCGACCACTATGCGGCCCACATACTTGTTATGTGATCGCATAGTGCGTCGCATAACTCCCTCCGTAAAAGTCAAGGTGCAAGAATGCGACAACTATGCGGCCCACATACTTGTTATGTGATCGCATAGTGCGTCGCATAACTCCCTCCGTAAAAGTCAAGGTGCAAGAATGCGACAACTATGCGGCCCGCATACATGAAATGCAATCACATTCTAGGCCGCATAGTTGTCCTCAAAATGGACAGCAAACTGTCCAAGTATGCGATCACTATGCTGTCTGCATACCTGATCTGCGATCGCATAGTGGACCGCAGACCTATGCAAATCTGGAAAATTTTATCTTTTACGTCCTGGGGTACTTTTTACTTAAAAAAGGTCCGTTTTAAGAATTTCTACAGTTATAAAAACACGGGGACCTATTTGGACATTATTTTTAGCCATAAAATTTTACGGGTCTTTACACATAGACACATATATAGGAGCACTCAAAGAATGACGCGGCATAACCAGAAATGAAGCAAAACAGGATGACACGTAGGAATAACTAGAGCCCAGATAAAATAGAACTGAAGCATCTCTATGGAAAATTGGAACAATTCGTTTGATGATGGTGTCTGATGACTCTGCCTCAGATCTAGCTGGAAATTCATAAAAATGGGTCTAGGCCCAACCACTCTGACCTCCACCTTTCAGACGACCTCTAGTTGGCTGGCCTCCACCTCTAATGGCCTATCCTCAACCTCTAACGGCTTGACCTCCACCTCTAGTACCTTGACACCCGCCTCTAGCAGCCTGACCCCTGCCTCTAGCTAGTTGAGCGGGCGATGAAGTAACCAGTATCAAACCTATGGCTCGAGAACTCTTTTGTGGCATACGGCCTTGTGACCTAGGGAAAAATCTAGCAATATGCCTCGGTTCTCCACAAGTATAACAAGCCCTTTGCTGCTGTGACTACTGGCCCTGAAACTGGCCTTGTCGACCTGGATAACCACCTCTGATAAATCTGGATTGGAGGTTCACAAATAGGAGCTGATGGTGTGATGTAGGCTAGCTGCTCAAGATGAGACCCATAAGAACTACGACTACTCGAAACACTATGGGATGCCTGAAGCGCTGACTGAATCGGCATGGGAGGATAGCCTCTACCAAAAGAAACTTTTCCTCCAGTTGAGGAACCACTAAAACCACCAAATGATGAGGCATTTTCTCAAATACCTCTTCCATATCCTGACCACAAACCATCTCGATCCGTCTTGCAATCTCTAGGCCCTTTTGCAAGAAATATAATCTCCGGTCTCCTTGGCCATCTGTAGGCTAATACTAAAAGCAAGTCCATCAATGAATCTCCTCACTCTCTCATCTCAATAGGGAGTAAGATAACTGCATGGCTAGCTAGGTCCACAAATCGGGTCTTATATTGGGTAACAGTCATGCTACCCTGTTGAAGGCACTCAAACTGCTTGCAATACTCCTTTATCAAAGTGAAAGGAATAAACTTCTCCAACAACAATTGTGAAAACTAATCACAAGTGTGCGGGAGTGAACCAGCTGATCTGCTCTGCATATGATCCTACCACCATCTCTTAGCCGAACCGGTCATCTGAAACACTACAAAGTTTGTTCCTTTGGACTCAACAATACCTATGTTGCTCAGCACCTCGTAGCAACAATCCAAATAATCTTATGGGTCCTCAGAAGTTGCACCACTGAAATGAGTAGGGAAGAGCTTTGTGAACTTATCCAACCACATCAATCCCTTAGAATACATCGCAGGCCTTTCACCGGTCTGTGTAGTAACAAAAGGCCTAACTACCCCAACTGACTGGACTGCTAGATTTTGATTATGGGAGCCATCTTCTTCGAAGTATGAGTAGTGCGAGTCTTTTCTCCTGCCCCAACCCGAGAGACAACTGGTGCCACCAGAAATGCACTGATGTGGGCCACACTCTCCATAAGGCCCATTAAACAGACTAGAGCGTCCAGAAGCACAAGAGTGGCTATAAATCCCTCGAAGACCTAAGCAGGTTCGATTAGTGCAGTCTGAGCTGGGATCTCCTCCTCATGATCAATTTTGAGGCACCACAATAAGTGCTGATACACGATCTCTAAGCAGAGTTTTGCCTCTGCCTCGTACTCTGGCTCAACCTCGGCCTTGGCCTCTAGCCTTAGTAGTGGCTGCAACAGAGGGCTCCGGCTCTTTCCCGGCTGTAGATGTTGTACGTGTTCTCACCATCTGCGAGAGAACAAGAATGAAATGATTCAAACATTAATGATAGAATAAAATAGCACGATAGGGAAAGAAAGTAGTGAAATTTTTCCTAAAACTCCATAGCCTCTAGAAGATAAGTATAGACGTCTCCGTACCGATCCTCTAAACTCTTCTAAGCTTGCGACGATACCAATTTATCACAACCCGGAATCCCAACCTCAGAGTCGTGATGGCACCTAATGTCCACTTGCTAGGCAAGCTAACAATAGTTTAAAAATTTAATAATTAAGTTCAATACACAATAATAACAATTATCAACGAAGATTAAAGCTGAAATACACGAAATAAACCCATAACATAACGCACTCTAACTTAGCCCCAGAAGTCTGGTGTCAGAAGTACATGAGCAACTAGAAGTCTACAAGTATAGTTTGAAATAAATACAATTGTTCGAATGAGATATACAGTAAAGATAGGAAATACAAGGGGACTTCAAGGTCTACTAATGCTAGTAGATCTACCTCAAGTCTCTAAAGCAATATGATCCGAGCAGGCGCACCTCTAAGCACTGATGGGACCAATACCAGCATTTACACAAGAAGTGCAGAAATGTAGCATGAGTACACCCGACGAAATGTACTTCGTAAGTATCGAGCCTAACCTTGACAAGGTAGTGACGAGGCTATGACAAGAAACCTACGTAAACCTTGTACATATATTTATTAAACAACAAAATAACAAGTAGATTGATAAAATATTAACTGGGAGGGGACAAGAGAAAAGGGAAATATCATAAAAACAACAAGTACAAAATTACAAAATAACATCTTATGAATAAACAACGATACCAAAATCGAAATCAAATAAGTCAATGGAATGAAGATGACACGGCATCACCCTTCGTGATTTTACTCTCGTCTTCACCAAGTAATATCATAAATGAAACGGCACGACATCACCCTTCGCGCTTTTACTCTCAACATCTCTCAATAGATGATATAATCCACGATAACACACTTCGTTCTTTTCACTCTTCCTACCCAATCAACAATATAAATCTAAGTAATAAATACAAGGCGGGAAATAATTTCACTTAAATTATAGTGCCAGGATATCAAAGTCAACTTTCAAAAATTTCAAACATCTTCAAAATAAACAATAAATATGAGATGAATAATTAAAAGTAATAATCCAACATAAGCATGGAGATACAAAGTCAAATAAACAACTTAGAACAAAGAAATAATTCCCACCTGCATGCTTTAACCCAATAATAATACGTATGTACTTGTCACCTCACATATACGTCATTCCCACACATCATTCACGTAGAAAATAAACCAACAAATCATAATCCCTCAAGTTAAGGTTAACCACGGCACTTACCTCACTCTGCAACCAAATCAATGCTCACCCACGGTTGTTCCTCTAGAATTATCCTCCAAACCAGTCAAATCTAACCAAATATAGTCCAACTCTTTTGAAATAAGCTTTAGAAACTACCCACGTGTGAAAAAGATTCAATCTTTAATGATTGGAAAAAGTCAAAAAAAATCAACCCCGACCCGCATGGTCAAAACTGGAGATTTAGACCAATACATAATAACCCATTCACCCCCGAGCCCAGTTATGTGATTAGTTTTAAAATACGACCTCAATTTTAAATGTAAATCCTAATTTCTCAAAATCTCCAATTTCTACCTAAATCCCTAATTTCTACAATGAAAAAGCATAGATTAAAGGTTAAAATCAATGTGTGTTTATGAAAATGTAAGGACACAAGTTAAAATCTACTAACCTATGAAGTTAGGATGAAAATCTCTTCAAAATCTCCTCTAGGAGGACCTCAAACTTGAAAATGGTGAAAATGACTCAAATCCTATTTTTTGAAAGTTTATAACATTGGGCGACAGGTGTTCTTCGCGTTCGCGAAGAACTTAATGCGTCTGCGAAGCAGCAGTGGCCAAAGGCCTTTGCGTTCGCGAGACACTCTTTATGTTCGCGGAGACTTACTCCCCTTCATCTTTCGCGTTCAGAAGCCAAGGATCGCGTTCGCGAAGAGCATCAGACAGCTTTCTCTCAGACCCCCATATGCCTACGTGTTCGGGAGTGTACGGATGCGTTCGTGAAAGGGAAGCCCCTCACTACTTCACGTTCGCGATCGTTTCCTCGCGTTCAAGAAGAACGATTCATCCCCAACCCTATTTTCCCCTTCATAATTGCGGGAGTATCTTTGCAAACGCAAAGCACATTGCACCAGACATCAGCAATAGTCAAAAACTAGAAATTTTTCTAAGTTCAAATGGTCTGTAGCCTATACCGAACTCACCCGAGCCCCCGGGCTCCAAACTAAACATGCACACAAGTGCAATAACATCATACGAACTCGCTTGCATGATCAAAATACCAAAATAATATCTAGAACAACGGATCGGACATCAAAATGCCTAAAATTTTCAAAGAAACTCAAGAACTTCCAAATTCACAACCGAGCGTTCGAATCTTGTCAAATCAACTCCATTTTGCACCAAATTTTGCAGACAAGTTTCAAATAGAAAAATGAACCTATACCAAGGCTTGGAGCCGAAATCCAAACCCAATATCCATATTGTCAACCTACAATAAAATATAGGAAATATTTGAACCTTCAAGTTACTAGATTTTGACAAATCAAGTCAAATAAAGTTAGGGACTTACGAATTAAATTTCAGGGTTACGCCTAAGTCTAAAATCACGATACAGACCCGCAGGGATCATAAAAGGACCTTTCTAGGGTCGCTTACACAAAATATTACGGTGGTCAACTCAAATTTTTTTAAAGTCAAAAATCATGTTTTCTTCAAATTTTCAAACAAAATCTTTCCGAAAAAAGATACAAACTACGCACGGAAATTGAGAAATACTAAATGGAGCTAGTAGAGGTCTCGAAGTATAGAAATAAGTACCAGAACCCAAAATAACCTATCGAGTAATCACACTGAAGAGCCGAGTGTGAAAATTTTACAAAGTTTGAGAGGAGTAAAAGATTATGTATATTAGCTTACTATTTGTTTTGTACCTTGCCGTATTTTTTATACATAAAGCGGAGAATGGGAAAAGCTTAATGGATAACGTTTAGGGATAAGAACAAATAGGTTTAGGAACAAGAGAAAAATATGATTCTAATGCTAACAATTGTGGCTATCTATTCTGATGCTAACAATTGTAGCTATGTATCCAATTTTAAATTGAAATTCTTGATCAAAATCTTTCCTTGAATTGATCGTTTGCAAGAGCTTTGGGTGAATATGTGCTAGTTGATCTTTGGATCTCACAAACTGAGTGACTATTTGCCCTTGTGCCACCTTATCCCTTACAAAATGATAATCAAGATCCGCATATTTTGTTCAAGCATGCATTACTGGATTTTTGGTGATACATAATGCACTATAGTTATCACAGAATAATGTAGGAAATGCCTTAAAATACATTACAATGTCATGTGGGGTCTGAGGAGGGTAAAATGCATTATTGTTGTGTCACAATCCAAAATCACATGTGTCGTGATGGCGCCTATCGCAATACTAGGCAAGACGACAACTCACAAATAACAAGAATCTTTAATTTAAAACAACTAGGTTTAAGTTAAAAAATCTCACAGTAACTGGAAGAAAACACCACAACTCAAATAGAATTCCCCAAAAATCTGGGTGTAACTGAGTACATGAGCATCTATACAATAACATGGTATGACTATTGAAACACTGTCTAGGTGTAACGATCTGACCGGTCGTTTCACGTATCAGGACCCCGTTCCCCTGAATTAGACTTCCCGTAGTGGCTTATTATGATTTATAACTTGCGAGGACGGATGGTTCGGGATTCGGAAGCGTTTTGAGTGGTATAGGAACACTTAGTTCCTTAAGGTTGGCCTTTAAGGGCAAAGTTTGACTCCGGTCAACATTTTGAGTAAACAACGTCAGAATCGAGTTTCGACGATTTCGGTAGCTTCGTATGATGATTTCGGACTTGGGCGTATGTTCGGAATAGGTTTTGGATGACCCGAGGGCGTTTCGGCGCCCAATATCGAAATTAGAGTTTCCTTAAGTTTGAAATTTGGCTTGGAACGTGTTTTTGTGTTATCGAGGTCCGAACGGAATTCCGAGATCGAGAAAAGTTCCGTTATGTCATTTATGACTTGCTTGCAAACTTTGATGTCATTCCGAGTAGTATAGGTCGGTTCGATGCATTGTTAGCGAATTCAAGAACTTGAAGTTCTTAAGTTATGATTCTAGGGGTTTTGGGATGTGATTTTGAGTTTTAGCGTTGTTTTGAGTGTTCCGAATGATCGAACGAGTCTGTATTATCATTTGGGACTTGTTGGTATATTTTGACAGGGGCTCGGGTAGGCCCAGGTGCCTCCCGGACACCACACGAGGCCAAAAACCAACTGAAATAGTTGTTGGTGCACCTGTTCTGGTGTGACCGTAGGTGCGGTTGCCCAGTCGCAGGTACGGGACCGCTCCTGTGGTCCCAGCCTCGTATGTGCGACCCCCAGCGGGCAGCCCATTTCTTGTAGTTTCGGACAGAGTTCTGCAGGTGCAGAGGCGCGGGTGTGGTCTCCGCTCCGCAGGTGCGGCCCAGGCTTCCTCGTCCATTTTCGCAGGTGCGAGCCTTTGCTCGCAGGTGCGGTCCTTGAGCCGCAGGTGCGGAACCACTGTAAGGCAGTGTGTTCTTTAAAACATAAGAAAGGTTCATTTTATCTATTTTTCTTCCACCATTATCGACTTAGGGAGCTTGGGAAAGGGCCAATCCACCTAGCTACTGAAAGGTAAGTGATTTCTACTCCAATATTAGTTTAATACATGAAATCCTAGGTAGATTAACCTCCTAATTAGTGGAAAATCATGGGTTAGAGTGAAAACCTAGGTTTTATGAAAATTTGGAAAATTACCACTAAATTTTCCATGGGATCATAAAAAATATATATATTAACAATCCTTAGGCTATGGGTAAGTGTTTTCTTCAAACATTTCCGGAATCCGAGCACGTAGGCCCGGGGGTGTATTTTGAGATATTGCAAAGTAGGCTAAATTGGTTAACTAAATAGGGAAATTCCATACTTTTGAGCATGAATTGATGTATTTGTGTAACATTTGGCTAGTTTCGAGTCCTTGGGTGACGAGTTTGGAGTTTCGGGCGCGTTCTTGACCCGGAGAGTAGGTTTAACACAAGGTGAGTCTCCTTTCTAACCTTGTAAGAGGGAATTGACCCCATAAGTGATTATAAATAGTTGCATGTCCTTATTTGCGGGGGCTACGCATGCACAAAGTGACGAGAGTACGTGCGCAGCTACTACTATGTTATGTTGGGTAGTTCTAGGACTCACGAGCATGCTTATATGCGCCTTGCATGTATTCCTAAACGTATTTTGAGTTGCTTATTATCCTTGAATTGGCATGAGAATATTAGGAAGTTGTGTTCTATATTATATTGCTTAAGTTGTTGCCTTAAAGTATAATCTCTTTTAACTACTTAATATTGATTATTTTAGGTATGTATGCGGCACCCACGTCACACGTATGATTCATGAGCGGAATAGCCCTACTATTATGTCAACCGCGTCACATGTTCGATTCGGGAGCGGGTTAATAGATGCATCTATGGTTCGAGCCGTTCGACCCTCGGCAGTGCACATTTATTTTCGCGACGCTTTGGTCGTACGCTTCCGGCCTATTATGTGCTATATGATTTAATGGGAACTTTTTGCAATTGTATAGACTGTTTCATGTGAAAAAGGGAATTTAGTACATTATATGCTAGTGAAATTTGACATGCAAAGGTAATTACAACTGTACTTGATAATTTATATCTTTTTGATTTCTACGACCGTTATGCCTGCCTAGTTCCTATTAAATTATGTTATTTAAAAATGTTGACCCTAGTAAGTATCTCATCTACCTCTCGTCACTACTTCTTTGAGATTAGGCGGGATACTCACTGGGTATATATCTGTTTATGTACTCATGCTATGCTTCTGTACTTAATTGTACAGGCTCTGAGGCAGGTGCATCTAGGTATTCATCCGGCGCTCGTCCCTGACGTATAGTGGGCGTGGATTTCTCGGTGAGCTGCGTTCCTTGACGCTTATCTCAAGCAGCATCCTAGAGTTCCTCTTTTCTTTTATTATGTCTGTACTATTTCTTCAGACAGTTGGGCAACTTTACTTTCTTTTGGATATTAGTTTCTATTAGATGTCTGTAGACCTGTGACGCCAGTTCCTGGCATGCCCACTAGTGGACATTCTATTCTTTTGGGTTGTAATGATGGTGGTGATTACTATATTTATTGCTCACTTTGGTCGTTTAAGTCACTAGTTTACTTCAAAGTTATGCTTTGAAAGAAAAACCTCTCAAATATGGTGAATTATTTTATAAATTAAAAAGGGATCACTAGTAAATTAAAGTTCGCTTGCCTGACATCGAAGTTGGGCGCCATCGCGACCTAAATTGGGATTTGGGTTGTGACAACATGGTATCAGAGCTCTACTTTCACGTAGGTCTCACAAGTCACGGGCAAACCTAATAGAGTCTTGTGGATTGATACGGAGACGTCTGTATTTATCTTCGGGAGGCTGTAGGGTGTTATGATACCTCTCTTTATTCATGTTATATCGTGCAGTTGATGGTTTACTAAATCTTATTCTTCCATTCTCTCGCAGATGGTGAGGACACACGCGGATGACGTTCCAGACCCCGGAGATGTTGCTACCCCCGCCATCCGAGGTCGTGGCAGAGGCCGGGGGAGGGCACCGGCCCGAGCTAGGGGACGAGGGCATCCCAGAGCTGTTCCAGTGGCACACCCAGCGGATCCGGCAGAGGATCCTATCACAGAGAGGCAGGGCGAGGTGCCCAGCAGATCCTATCCCAGTAAACTTTATGATGGCGCCAGGATTCTAGGAGGTCATGGGCCGTATGTTTAGATTTATGGACACTATGATGCAGGCTGGTTTTTTTCCAGCGGATCCTGCTACATCTCAGGTAGGAGGGGGAGCTCAAACCCCTACTGCGCAGGCCGCAGGCCATGCAGCAACAGTTTATCAGACCCCGGGTACACTGCCCGTGGTGGAGCCCATCCAGTAGCAGCAGCACCTGAGCTCAGACTAGCTGCGGACGGCGATCCACAGAAGTTACTGGATAGATGGACCCGATTTCACCCTCCTATCTCCGGAGGTGAGAAGGGAGAGGATGCCAAGGACTTTATTGATAGGTGCAGGGACAGACTGCAAAACATGAGGATACTGAAGTCCCATGGAGTGGACTTCACTACTTTCCATCTTTAGGGAAGGGCCCACATATGGTGGCAGTCCTATATCCTGGGTAGACCAGCAGGTTCCCCTTCCATCACTTGAGAGCAGTTTACTCAGCTGTTCTTGGATAGGTATATTCCACCCTCCGAGAGGGAAGAGCTGCGATATCAGTTTGAGCAGTTGGAGCAGGGACAGATGTTAGTGACAGACTACAAGGCCAGGTTTTCTGAGTTGTCTCGTCATGCCCTTGTGATATTTACTACTGATGCTGAGAGAGTGCGGAGATTTGTAGCTAGGCTGCACTCAGGTATTAGGGCCAACATGGCCCGAGAGGTGGAGATGGGGACTCCCTATCAGCTTGTGGTCAAGACAGCTCATCAGATTAAGGCTTATCGTTCGAGGGGCAGAGAGTAGGGTCAACAGGATAAGAGAGCTAGATTTTCAGGAGATTTCAGAGGTGCCCCGGCCAGGGGTAGAGGTCAGTTCGGTAGAGGCCAGCCTAGCAGGCCTCCATATTCAGCTACTCCATCACCTCCCCATGGTGCTCTAGTGAGGCCCTATTTCAGCCCCATGCCAGAGAGTTCCTATCGTCCACCAGCCATTCACGGTTCCTCAGGCGGGTATTCCGGTCATCAGGGGTCTTCTAGTCCTTACTTCAGTGCCATGGTGGAGGGTTCTCACCGCCCCTAGCTATCTAGGGTCCTTCTTCAGGGCAGCAGGCCATGCCACCAGCTAGATGTTATGAGTGTGGGGATCCAGGCCATATGAGGAGGACTTGTCCCAAGCTTCGGGGCAAGGCCGTTCAGCAGAGCTATCAGCCTACATTTTCTGCACCGGCAGTTCGTCCACCTAGAGGTGAAGGGCAGACTGGTAGAGGTCAGGCATGGGGAACTCTGCCAGCCCCTATTCATTCCAGCGGAGGTTAGTCATCCGGTGCTCCAGCTAGATTCTATTCCATTCCGACCCGATCAGATGCAGTGATCAGAGGTACTATTTTAGTAGTTGGTAGAGATGCATTAGTGTTATTTGATCTAGGATCCAACTATTCATATGTGTCAGCCTTATTTTCTTGTTTCCTGGATTTTCCTCGTGTGTCCTTGGATACTCCTATTTATGTGTCCACTCCCGTGGGCGATTTTGTGGTTGTAAAACGGATTTGTCGGTCCTGTGTGATTTCATTTTGTGGGTTCGAGACCAGAGGGGACCTTCTATTGCTAGAAATGGTTGATTTTGAGGTTATTTTAGGCATGTATTGTTTATCTCCTTATCATGTCGTGCTAGATTTCCATGCCAAGACAATTACCTTAGCCATGCCCGAGTCACCTAGGCTGGAGTGGAGAGGTTCCTCAGTAGGTGCAGCGAGCCGGGTTGTTTCATTCCTGAAGGCTCGACATATGGTCGAGAAGGGTTGTCTGGCCTATCTTGCGTATGTGCGGGACACTACCGCCGAGTCTCCAATGATTGCTTAAGTGCCAGTAGTTCGAGAGTTTGCTGATGTATTTCCTTCAGACCTTTCAGGCATGCATCCGGATCGTGATATTGATTTCTGCATTGATTTAGCTCCAGGAACCCAGCCTATATCTATTCCTTCGTACCGTATGGCTCCGAAAGAGTTGAAGTAGTTGAAGGAGCAGCTTGAGGAGTTGTTATCTAAGGGGTTTATCAGGCCGAGTGTGTCGCCGTGGGGTGCCCCAGTTTTATTTGTGAAGAAGAAGGATGGGACTATGCGGATGTGTATCGACTACCGCTAGTTGAACAAGGTCACCATTAAGAACAAGTATCCTTTGCCGCGCATCGATGATTTGTTTGACAAGTTGCAGAGTGCCCGGATATTTTCTAAGATTGATTTGAGATCGGGATATCATCAGTTGAGGATTCAAGCCTCAGATGTTCCTAAGACTACTTTTCATACGAGATATGGCCATTATGAGTTCCTGGTGATGTCCTTCGGCTTGACTAATGCCCCAACAGAATTTATGGACTTGATGAACAGGGTGTTCAGGCCGTACATTGATTCTTTTGTCATTGTCTTCATTGATGACATTCTAATTTACTCACGTAGCCTGGGAGAGCACGAGCAGCATTTGAGAGTGGTGCTCCAGACTTTGCGAGAATAGAAACTATATGTTATGTTCTCCAAGTGTGAGTTTCGGTTGGATTCTGTGGCGTTCTTGGGACATGTGGTATCCGGAGAGGGTATCAAGGTTGATCCTAAGAAGATTGAGGCAGTTCAGAGTTGGCCACGTCCTACTTCAGCTACAGAGATCAGGAGTTTCTTGGGTCTAGCAGGTTACTACCGGCGATTTGTGGAGGGATTTTCATCCGTTGCATCCCCACTAACCAGATTGACTCAAAAGAATGCCCTGTTCCGATGGTCCGAGAGAGTATGAGGCGAGCTTTCAGAATCTCAAGACAGCATTGACCTCAGCACCAGTCCTGGTATTGCCTTCCGGTTCTGGGATGTATACAGTATATTGCGATGCTTCACGCGTTGGCTTGGGGTGTGTGTTGATGGAGGAAGGGAGAGTTATGGCTTATGCTTCGCACCAGCTGAAGGTTCATGAGAAGAATTATCCTGTGCATTATTTGGAGTTGGCCGCGATTGTTCATGCTCTTAAGATTTAGAGGCACTATTTGTATGGGGTGTCCTGTGAGGTTTATACAGATCACCGCAACTTACAGCACTTGTTCAAATAGAGGGATCTTAATTTGAGGCAGCGCAGGTGGCTTGAGTTGCTGAAGGATTATGACATCACCATTCTTTATCATCCGGGCAAGGCGAATGTGGTAGCAGATGCTTTAAGCAGGAAGGTGGGGAGTATGGGTAGCTTGCCTTATATTTCAGCAGAGGAGAGACCTCTAGCCTTGGACATTCAGTCCTTGGCTAATCTCTTGGTGAGACTAGACCTTTCAGAGCCTCGTCGGGTTCTAGCACATGTGGTTGCTCGGTCTTCGTTATTGGGTGAAATTAAGTCTCGGCAGTTTGATGATTCGTGCTTGGCAGAGATTCGGGAGACAATGGTTCAGGGTGATGCCAAGGAGGTTATTATTGGTGAGGATGGTGTTCTAAGACTTCAGGGTCGTTTATTTGTTCCTAATGTGGATGGCCTAAGAGAGAGGATTCTAGAGGATGCACACAGTTCACGGTACTCTGTTCATCCTGGTGTTACGAAGATGTATCATGATTTGAAGCATCATTACTGGTGGAGGCGGATGAATATGGACATTGTGGAGTATGTGGCTAGGTGTCTTAATTTCCATCAGGTTAGGTGTGAGCACCAGAGGCCAGGAGGCCTACTTCAGTAGATGCCCATTCCCGAGTGGAAGTGGGAGGGCATCACTATGGACTTCGTGGTTGGGTTACCTTAGACTTTGCGGAAGGTTGACTCGGTTTGGGTCATTGTGGATAGGTTGACAAAATCGGCGCATTTTATTCCACTGGCTACTACATATACTTCTGAGAGGTTGGCACAGATCTACATTCGGGAGATATTCTGGTTGCACGGTGTGCCGGTGTCCATTGTATCAGATTGAGGTCCTCAGTTCACCTCGCACTTTTGGAGAGCATTGCATAGTGAGATGGGTACCCAGATAGATCTCGGGAAAGCATTTCACCCTTAGACTGATGGTCAGCCGGAGCATACGGTTCAGATATTGGAGGACATGCTCAGGGCATGTGTGATTGACTTCGGAGGTCAGTGGGACCAGTTCTTGCCTTTGGCCAAGTTTGCTTACAATAATAGTTACCAATCCAGCATTGAAATGGCTCCATTTGAGGCTTTGTATGGTCGCGATGTCATTCTCCCATCGGGTGGTTTGAGCCTGGCGAGGCTAAGTTATATGGCACCGACCTGGTGAGTGATGCTTTGGAGAAAGTGAAGTTGATTCAGGAAAGGCTCCGCACAGCACAGTCCAGACAGAAGAGTTATGTGGATCAGAAGGCGCGTGATGTATCATTTATGGAGGGAGATAAGGTTCTGTTGAAAGTCTCGCCGATGAAGGGTATTATGAGGTTCGGGAAGAAGCGCAAGTTGAGCCCAAGGTTTATAGGTCCTTTCGAGGTGTTGAGGTGAGTTTGGGAGGTTGCTTATGAGCTAGCTTTACCTCCTAGTTTGTCAGGAGTTCATCCAGTTTTTCATGTATCCATGCTCCGGAGGTACCACGCCGACTTCTCTCACGTGGTTGATTTCAGCACTACTCAGTTGGATGAGAGGTTGGGCTACGAGGAGGAGCCGGTTGCTATTATTGATAGGCAGGATCGACAGTTGAGGTCCAAGAGAGTTTCTCCTGTCAAGGTAAAGTGGAGGGGCCAACCAGTCGAGGAGGCGACTTGGAAGTCCGAGGAGGAAATGCAGAGCAGATATCCACATTTATTCAGCACTTCAGGTATGATTCTAGACCCGTTCGAGGACGCACATTTGTTTAAGAGGTGGAGAATGTAATGACCCGACCGGTCGTTTCGCGTATCAGGACCCCGTTCTCCTAAATGAGACTTCTCGTAGCGGCTTATTATGATTTATGACTTGCGGGGATGGGTGGTTTGGGATTCGGAAGCGTATAGAGTGGTATAAGAACACTTGGTTCCTTAAGATTGGCCTTTAAGGCTAAAGTTTGACTTCGGTCAACGTTTTGAATAAACGACCTCGGAATCGAGTTTTGACGATTCCGGCAACTTCGTATGATGATTTCGGACTTGGGCGTATGTTCGGAATGAGTTTGGGATGACCCGAGGGCGTTTCGATGCCCCATATCGAAATTAGAGTTTCCTTATGTTTGAAATTTGGCTTGGAACGTGTTTTTATGTTATCGAGGTCAGAATGGAATTTCGAGATCGGGAATAGTTCCGTTATATCATTTATGACTTGCTTGTAAAATTTGGTGTCATTCCGAGTAGTATAGGTCGGTTCGGCGCATTGTTAGCGAATTCAAGAACTTGAAGTTCTTAAGTTATGATTCTAGGGGTTTTGGGATGTGATTTTGAGTTTTGTGTTGTTTTGAGTGTCCCGAATGCTTGAGCGAGTCCGTATTATGATTTAAGACTTGTTGGTATATTTGGAAGGTGGCTCGGGTGGGCCCAGGTGCCTCCCGGACACCACACGAGGCCAAAAACCAACTGAAATAGCTGTTGGTGCACCTGTTCTGGTGTGACCGCTGGTGCGGTTACCCAGTCGCAGGTGCGGGACTGCTCCTGTGGTCCCAGCCTCGCAGGTGCAACCCCCAGCGGGCAGCCCATTTCTCGCAGGTGCGGACAAAGTTCTGCAAGAGCGGAGCCGCGGGTGCGGTCTCCTCTCCGTAGGTGCGGGCCCAGGCTTCCTCGTCCATTTCCACAGGTGCGAGACTGCATGTGCGGTCCTTGAGCTGCAGGTACGGAACCACTGTCAGGCAGTGTGTTCTTTTAAACATGGGAAATGTTCATTTTATCCATTTTTCTTCCACCATTGTTGACTTAGGGAGCTTGGGAAAGGGCCAATCCACCTAGCTACCGAAAGGTAAGTGATTTCTACTCCAATATTAGTTTAATACATGAAATCCTAGGTAGATTAACCTCCTAATTAGTGGAATATCATGGGTTAGAGTGAAAACCTAGGTTTTATGAAAATTTTCAAAATTACCACGAAATTTGCCATGGAATCATACAAAAACTATATATTAACGATCCTAAGGCTATGGGTAAGTGTTTCCTTCAAAAATTTCTGGAATCCGAGCCCGTGGGCCCGTGGGCCCGTGGGCCCGTGGGTGTATTTTGAGATATTGCAAAGTAGGCTAAATTGGTTAACTAAATAGGGAAATTCCATACTTTTGAGCATGAATTGATGTATTTGTGTAATATTTAGCTAGTTTCGAGTCCTTGGGTGACGAGTTTGGAGTTTCGGGCGCGTTCTTGACCCGGAGAGTAGGTTCAACACAAGGTGAGTTACCTTTCTAACCTTGTAAGAGGGAATTGTCCCTATAGGTGATTATAAATAATTGCATGTCCTTATTTGTGGGGGCTACGCACGTACGAAGTGACGAGAGTCCATGCATAGCTACTACTATGTTATGTTGGGTAGTTCTAGGACTCACGAGCATGCTTATATGCGCCTTACATGTATTCCTAAACGCATTTTGAATTGCTTATTATCTTTGAATTGGAATGAGAATATTAGGAAGTTGTGTTCCATATTATATTGCTTAAGTTCTTGCCTTAAAGTATAATCTCTGTTAACTCCTTAATATTGATAATTTTAGGTATGTATGCGGCACCCGCGTCACACGTATGATTCGTGAGCGGAATAGCCCTACTATTATATCAACCGCGTCGCATGTTCGATTCGCGAGCGGGGTAATAGAGGCATCTATGGTTCGAGTCGTTCGACCCTCGGCAGTGCACATTTATTTTCGCGACGCTTCGGTCGTACGCTTCCGGCCTATTATGTATGATTTACTAGGAATTTGTTGCAATTGTATAAACTGTTTCATGTGAAAAAGGGAATTTAGTACATTATATGCTAGTGAAATTTGACATGCAAAGGTAATTACAACTGTACTTGATAACTTATATCTTTGTGATTTCTACGACCGTTATGCCTGCCTAGTTCCTATTAAATTATGTTATTTAAAAATGTTGACCCTAGTAAGTATCACGTCTACCTCTTGTCACTACTTCTTTGAGATTAGGCGGGATACTCACTGGGTACATATCTGTTTATGTACTCATGCTACGCTTCTGTACTTAATTGTACAGGCTCTGAGGCAGGTGCATCTAGGTATTCATCCGCCGCTCGTCCCTAACGTATAGTGGGCGTGGATTTCTCCATGAGATGCTTTCCTTGACGCTTATCTCAAGCAGCACCCTGGAGTTCCTCTTTTCTTTTATTATGTCTGTACTATTTCTTCAGACAGTTGGGCAACTTGTACTTTCTTTTGGATACTAGTTTCTATTAGATGCCCGTAGACCTGTGACGCCAGTTCCTGACATGCCCACTAGTGGATATTCTATTCTTTTGGGTTGTAATGATGGTGGTGATTACTATATTTCTTGCTCACTTTGGTCGTTTAAGTCACTAATTTACTTCAAAGTTATGCTTTTGAAAGAAAAACCTCTCCAGTATGGTGAATTATTTTATAAATTAAAAAGGGATCACTAGTAAATTAAAGTTGGCTTGCCTGACATCGAAGTTGGGCGCCATCGCGGCCTAAATTGGGATTTGGGTCATGACACTAGGAAGGTAGAACAAAATAAATAAAATTAAGAGAAAAAAGAGGAGAGTCAAGGTCTGTGGAAGCCAAGGCAGCTACGTCGATAGTCTCCAAACTGAATAAGCCCTAACACTAGCAGCCTCCGTGCCCAAAAGTACCTGGATCTGCACACGAAGTGCAGAGTATAGTATGAGTACAACTGACCCGATGTACTCAATAAGTAATAAGACTAACCTTGAGCTGAAAACAGTTATTAGATCAACCCATACAATCAAAAAAAAAGAATTTAATGGTATTAACAGGAAATATGACAGTAACATCTTAGAGAAACTCGTAATCTGTTGGTACATAGTACATGAATGTAGACATGCTTCCAGGTTTAAAAGTTATGCTCATTACAAATAAAACATGCCAAGTATGACTAGTGTGAGGAATATTACATCTCTATATCTACATTTCAATGTGCATGTCACATGTGATGCAACACAATGGAAACTTCACATACTCACACTCTCAGAGTACTCAATTGGATTGTCTCAATTCTTGCTCGTCACACTCCGTCACTCAGCACTGTACAATACCTGCGCTCACTACTGGTATTTTAGACTCCGGAGGGGCAGATCCCGCCCGAGCAATAATAAAACCTATTGCAGCACGTAGCCCGATCCCATCATGAATCAATAATACATGTTGCGGGGTGCAACTCGATCCCATCATGAGTCAATAATACCTGCTGCAGCGTGCAACCTGATCCCATCATGAGTTAATAGTACCAGATATCAGTAGCAACAACACTTCCCTAAGTTCAAATTCCAATCTGATTTCCACCTGAATCGTCACCGAGCCCCCTGGGACCGAATCCACACATACGAACCCTTCCTAAAACATGATATGAACTTAATAAAGGCCTCAAATCACATCGTACAACATCAAAAACACGAATCACACCCCAAGTCAAGCCTAAAGAAAACTAATGAATTCCAACTTCTGCAATCGATGCCGAAACCTATCAAATCAACTCCGACTGACCTCAAATTTTGCACACAAGTCATAAATGACACGGGAGACCTATTCCAACTCCCGGTACCAAAATCCGAGCTTGGTAACCACAAAGTCAACTATGGTCAAATTTCTCAACTCTGCAAACTTCTATTTTTCCAACTTTCGCAAATTCAAGCCAGAATCGACTACGCACCTCCAAATCATTATCTGGACACACCCCTAATTCTGAAATTACCCTAAGGAGCTATTGGAACCATCAAAACTCCATTCCAGAGCCGTTTACACATACGTCAACATCCGATCAACTCTTTCAACTTAGGCTTCCAACCTTGAGACTAAGTGTCCCAACTCATCCGAAGTATCCCTGGAACCAAAACAATCACCTCGGCAAGTCACATAATAACAATTGAGCACAGAATAATCAGTAAATGAGGGAATGAGGCTACAACACTCAAATTGACTGGGCGGGTCGTTACATCTTGCCTTCTTAAACAAACGTTCGTCCTCGAACGGGTGTAGAATCATACTTGGAATCTCAAATAGGTGTGGATATCTGCTCTGCATCTCCCGTTCGGTCACCAAAGTAGCCTCCATGACTGGCTAACCTCTCCACTGCACCTTTACTGAAGCTATGTTCTTTGACCTGAACTTTCGAACTTGCCGATCCAAAATGGCCACCGGCTCCATATCATAAGTCATATCACCATCCAACAAAACCGCGTTGAAGTCCAAAACATCAGACGGATTACCAAAGTACTTCCGGAGCATAGAAACATGAAACACTGGGTGAAAACTCGACAGACTAGGTGGCAATGCAAGCTTGTAAGCCACCCCTAATCCTCTCAAGCACATGAAAATTCCAAATATACCGAATGCTCAACTTGCCCTTCTTCTTAAACCTCATAACACCCTTCATGGGTGATACTCTAAGTAGTAAATTCTCCCCCACCATGTAAGAAACATCATGAACCTTCCGATCGGCATAGCTCTTTTGTCTAGACAACACCGTGCAAAGCCGTTCCTGAATCAACTTAACCTTGTCCAAAGCATCCTGAACCAAGTCAGTACCCAATAGTCTAGACTCACACGTCTCAAACCAACCAACCAAAGACCGACACAATTTCCCATACAAAGCCTCATACGGATCCATCTGAATGCTCGATTGGTAGCTGTTGGTTCTAGGAAAACTCCGCAAGTGGCAGAAACTGATCCCAAGAACATCCAAAATCCATGATGCAAATGCGTAGCATATCCTCTTGTATCTGAGTAGTGCGCTCGGTCTATCTGTCCGTCTGAGGGTGGAATGCTGTACACAACTAAACCCATGTGCCTATCTCTCGCTGCACTTCTCTCCAAAAATGCGATGTAAACTGTGTGCCCCGATTCGAGATGATGGACAATGATACAGCATGAAGGAAAACAATGTCGTGGATAGAGATCTCAGCCAACCACTCTGAATAATAGGTAGTCCGGACTGGAATGAAATGCACATACGTGGTTAACTGATCCTCAATCACAAGAATTTCAGCAACCTTCCTCTAAGTCTGTGGGAGCTCAACTACAAAATCCATGGTGATACATTCCCATTTCCACTCGGAATCTCACGCCTCTACAGAAAACCGCCCTGTCTATGATGCTCTTACTTCACCTGCTTAGGCACCGAGCTACAAAAACCACTGTAACTTTTTTCATCCTTGTTGGTTGATTTCCCAATGCACACGCAAGTGTACGTGGTCGACAAGTAATATAGGAAT
>ML432539.1:0-38924 GCA_005239525.1 Nicotiana knightiana | reverse complement strand
CCAAATGAAGAAGAGGAATATTAAAAAATGGGGGAAGAAGAGGATGGGTCGTTCTTGAAGACAATGGCACAGTTACCAACAAAAGGAGTATAACGCCGCATACTATGGCGTTATACCTGGTCTGACATATTCAGAAGGTATAACGCCATAGTATATGGCGCTATTGTTGGTTGATTTCCCAATGCACACGCAAGTGTACGTGGTCGACAAGTAATATAGGATTTTAAGTCCAGATATCGTACCCACAGGGACTTGTGATTAACTATCCACTAAACTAAACTCAAACAAATATTTAACTAGAATTAATCTAAAATAGTAAATCAAAAGATTAAATAGACAACTAACTTAAAGATGAATTCAAGGTAAATTGATATTCTAGAGTTATGGGTTGTTAAACAATCACGTTGAGTTTTCGACCTAAATCTTCTAATCAGGTTTATTGATTGACGAGGTTAATATTGCTCGTAGCCTTCTCCCGAAGTACAACTCGCCTATTCAAGCTAACCTAATGCCTATATTCCTATGGAATCAGGATTAACAAGAACGCATTAATAATTCCCGTATAATAACCAAGCAAGGCGATTAGGTATATTCCTATCCTAACCGCAAATCCGCTCCCCTGAAGGGTTAAGATCTTGCTCTACCCAATCTTATATGCAATCTAGAATTCCCTCTCCCGAGTTCAACCCTAGATTCGTAGATAGTAGTCAATTGATGATCAAGCAATTGAATAATTAAGCACAAGATTGAATAAACAAACCAATTAAGATAAACAATAAGAATAATTCAAGCTTCAACTACAACGTTCATGTAACACCCAATACTCTAGAACTAATAAACTATAAAACTAAAAGAAGAGAAGAGAAGAAAAACTAAGTAGAATCCTCTGTCAGAAGTCTTCTGTCGAATCCCCCTGTCAAAAGTCTTCTGTCGAATCCCCCTGTCCAAAATTCTTCTGTCGAATCCCCCTGTCAAAAAAANGATTTCTGGCCGTCCAGGGACCCTGGCGTTTCAGCCCAAACGCCTGGGTAAGGCCAGGCAGCCCCTGGCGTTAGGGCTCTAATGCCTGGCTAAGGCCAGGCTGGGTCAGGCTGTTTGGCTTTGTCGCCCGGCTATCGTCCGGGAGTCCCCTTTCGCGTATTCTTCGACGTATTTGCATTCGTTTAGCCCTGTTTCCATTTCCAATTCACCTACACATAAAATAAACCCTATTAGGCACATATGACGTGTATTTTATCATTAAAGCTCATAAAATGCAAGGTATATAATGCTTAAAATCATGAATTCTAGCCACTCATCAGCTATATACTAACGATGCAGTTACCGTTAGTGTATAGCGCCATATACTATAGCGTTATACATAGATCCGTTCTTAGTTTTTTTTTGGACCTATTTTCGTTCTACTTGTGCAAAAATGACCTACTTGGGCTCCGCACCCGCTTTGTCACTTGTTGAAAGTCTTGACATTTGTTAAAGACCTTGCCACTTGTTGAAGGTCATACCACTTGGCTATAATTTGCTCCTAAATAATTTTATAATATATGGACATTCACTCATAACAAAAACAATTTTTTGTGTTTATTTTTTCTTTTTTTGTTTCACTTGTATTCTTTGTGGAGATATCACGTTGTAGCACGTGAGGGAGAGGATGATCCATCACTAGCGAACAATTTGTCAGTCTATAGAGTTCCTTTCGGTCAAAGTTACTGTAAGAAAAAGATGTAAATAGAAGAATACCACACCACAAACATACCTTTTGTGCACGTTGACGTGTATTTAGTATTGATTCCATGGAGATGATTAATATGATTATTTGTGGAAATAACCACTATTCTATCATTTTGATCGGGGGCGTACTAATCAAATCGAAAAACCACAGCAAATTAAAAGTTAAATTAAACCAATTAAAAAATATGATTAGGTTTGATTTGGTATTGAGTTAAAAATATCTGAACCAAATCGATATATAAATAAATAATTTTTGTATATATTTTAAAGATTTTATATAGAATTTTCTTTAAAAAATATCTAGAAATATTTGGGATTCTCTTACGAGATATAATATTTAATAAAATATGAAGTGCTTCATATTTTGTTAACCTTAAATAATGGATTGTATGATCGCTTTCTTATCAACTGTTACTGAAATGCGTCAATCTCTCTGTTTTTCCGTATTCATATGTCAAGATCTATTAAATTCTTATATTTTTTTCGAATTTGAAGTGGTTATTATTATTTAGGTATCATATTGACTTTTTTGTCTAATTACTAAATTCGGTTAACCTTGAAAGTGTACATTAACGAAAAATTACTGTAAGACGACTAAAAATATAACTATCATGTGTTACTAAGTAGATTCTCCCATAAGAATATTTAATAAATAATATGTTTGTCAATTTTTTAATTTTTACTAAACATGTATTTATTTATAAAAATTTAACAAAGTAAGATTGAAATAATATTTAAGTAACAAAAAAATTGTCAAAATCGAACCAATCCAAATCGATATAGTTGATTTGGTTTGATTTTAATAAAAATCGAACCAACTCGATTCATGTACACGATTGCAAGTTCATGTTAATTTAGTTGGAATGTCCGATAATCATATACGTATATTTATAGAGAAAGAAATAAGGTAGTTGATGATCTAGCAGTACATGAAAACAAGATAGAAATTTTTTAAAACTCAATATTGTATAATTTACTGTCAACTTATGCATTATCTTCTTTTGAAAAAGATTGATTGGGGCTAATGTTTAGCATCTTATCTACCTAAAAAAGTGTAAGTAACATTGCGTATATTTTTTATTACAAGCAAAATATAAGGAAAAGAAAATGTTCCGTTATTTATTGATCTTTTTTTTTGGATATCTCGCAGGCAAATGTGAATCCGCTTTAACTGTCAAAGAGCTTTTTTATTTCTCGATAGTATTTTAATTTTTAATTATACAAGATATATTTGTTTTATTTTGTTCACTGAAAATTTTCGATTTTCAAAATTGAAGCATATTACTGTATGGGCACTGGAACAGTGAACAATACTATTGTTTTTTCTTTTTTAGTTTCAGTTGATTAATGAGGGAAAATATTATAGTAAAATTTGATTAAATTGACCACCTAAGTCTAACTTTTTTATCCGTCGCAATTGTTGGATATTGCCGATGTATTTTAATAAGCTTACGAATCAATTTAACTTCAATGAGTATGTGATTTAACGCTCAATTGTCGCGCCATAAATCCAAAAAGTCTGAGATCAGATCTTACTTATGACGCATTTTCGGACCAAATTTCAAATTATCTAAAATATAGAAAAAAATCCAATGAAGTGTTTTTCTAGTTGTTTAAAAAAAAGATGTGGAGATTAAATACTGTCAAGTTCAGATCTGATTAATGTGCAGAAATTTGTATGTAACGTTCATATTGTTGGTATTCTCTGCGGAATCTGATAGTTGGTGGTTTATATGAAAAAAAATAATGTATTTTACTGCTTGACCATATATTATAACCCCCACAAAAAATATATGTTGAAATAATTACACACAATGTGTGAGATTTCACTGAGTTGTTGTTGTTGTAATTAAGATCCCTTCACTTTAATAAGAAATCTTGAATTTAAAACTTAAAAATAAAAGACAGTTATGCAAGTTTTTTTTTATTTTTTATCCTTTTAGTAATTCTATCCGATACGAACCTAAATTAATTGACTCATTAAATTTCGAATATGAAATGTGTAAGTCCGAAAAAAATATGAACTTACATCCCCTAAGTACACACAATGAAAGAATAAAAACTAATAAATGAAAGAGGAAAGAAAAATCATATCCATGTGGGTTTTGTTACCTATCTGTGAACTCCATGTGATCCAAACAGTCATCCTTGGACTATACCAAGGCATTGACTTACGTTGATTTCTGATTTCTGTCTTTCTTCAGACATCACAAGATATTCTCAGTAGATATGTTACCTATTCAAATTGTTTGACAACTTGGTACTTCTGTTCAATTACTAATTATAACTAGGGACTAGGGTTAACAGAAAATGTAGTAGACCTTTTTGTGATTAGGCCAAATTATTCTTGTTTTTTTTATAGTAACAATTATTTTAAGAGAATAATAATTTAATTTTCTGAAGAAAGTTAAGAGTGGACTGCAACCAAAAAAAAATCAAGATTTCCTAGGATTCCATTTTAAGAATCTTTTTATGTTTATAATTAGACTACCTAATGCCTATGATTGACCTCTATAATGACTGACAAATCATGTAGTATATGTTAGTCCTTATTAACAGAATTTAATAACCCTAAAATAATAAATTAAAATAAATTCTTATTGGATCTTTTTTTTTTCCTTTATTGATCGATAAATATAGTAGGGTGACAGTTTGCGGATGTATGGTTAGTAAGTGGGACCTAATAGCTTTCTTTCTATAATTTCTAAATTTTAGTTTAGTACAGTATAATATAGTAAAAAGCTGTGAAAGACACGTCAGTTTTCAGTCAAATTATTACTGTATTTGCCTGACAAAATCAGTATCTGCTGGTACAATAATACTCATCGTATGACATAATTTGGTTCCTTCTTTCTGTTTTATTAACATTTCATGACAATGTGAAAAGATAAATTTTCAGCAAAGCAAAAAAAATATTCTTAACAAAAGAAAAAAGAAAAGGATGAGCAATCAAACCACTACCACTTTTATGGTTATCCCCACTGGCTAATTAAGATACGAAATGCGGTTTAGGGCATTTTTATTAACAACTTTAAGAAAGAATGATGAATCTAAATATTGAAAAGACGAGTTCACAGCATACAATAATAGAATTTTTTTTTGCCCAAACATTCTGTCATTATGTTAGAAAAAGTAAATAGAGATCAAGAAAATTTCCAATTAAACAAATAAGTATCAAGTGTTACTTGCTAATTTCTCTCATAATATATAAATAGGGGGTTGAATATTATTTTCTTTTACAATCATGATGTCCGGACCTATTTGCACACACCTCAACTAATTACACGGGACCACATGTATTAGGTTACTCTGTTCACCAAAGCTAGGATAAATTAAAAAAAATCACCTACTGTTTTTGTCTCTGATCTAATTTAAATTTGAACGCTCATGATTTTCAACTCACTTCAGTAACTCCTAATTTATACCCATTGGGGTTGAGTATCATTTTCTTCTTCCAACTTTAGCTCATAAACAATTTTTTCCTCCTATGTCAATCTTACTGCCAACCCCGCTCAATGTAATATATTATAATAATTTAATTCTTTTTATGACCTCTTTAACTATAATTCAGATAATGACATATCATATCCGAAATTATGATATTTAATTCATCCAAAGTAGAATAAAATATTTCTCTTATAAATCTGTCATAAATCTACCGCCATTTTTAGTAAATGCTATGTATTACGTGCGTTAACTATTTGGATAGATTTATGAATTTAGGGGCCATTAATGAAATTGCTGATATAAACAATTTTAGGGATCGGGTGTCACAAGTTTACAAGTTGAATTAAATCTACACGAAGTAAAATAAAAAGGAGAAGCCGGGTAGAGTCAAAGTAAAAGTCCAAACCTCGATTTATTAGTCAACTTGGTTTGGCATCTTTGCGGGTACTAATCAAATAATCCCTCCGTTCACTTTTACTTAGTTCATTTTGACTTTTTACATCCCTTAAAAAATAATAAATAAAATATATAATTTATCATGATATTCATATTATTTGATATATATTTTATTGGATTTGAGAAAATGATTTGAATGAGTAATAAATATTGTGGATATAACAGGAAAAAAAATTATTTTCTCTTAATATGCGTAAAGTGACAAGTAAAAATAAAAATTTATTTTTAATATACATATCAAGTAAAAGTGAACGGAAGGAGTACTACGGTAAAAACGCAATTTCCCTAACAAAAATTTCAAACGGTCAAATTGTTCCTAATAAATAATTCCTAAGTCTCCACTGGCAGTAATTAAATAAAGAACTAAGTCCAGCCTATCAGTTAATTAAATTTTAATAAAGGAGAGACTCTAAGAACAAGAGAAATTACTCAAATAAAGATCAAAACGAGACGTTTGCGGTTAAAAAATATTTTACCAAAGAGGAAACAGTCAGCAATCATGTGAATGTAATAAAAAAATGTTTTACGTGGCAGCCTTTTGATTCTGATCTTACTCTTCACCAGTATAGAAGTGAGTGGATGCCAACTGATCTGATCTAATCAGATGATTCAGATCATGATCACCACACCCATATATGGTTTTCTTACCTAAGTTCACATTAATATTAAATTTTGTGAAAAACGTTAAAAAGACTACTATGTTTTTTGTCAGTTGTATATAATTTGGTTTTAACTACCTTTTATTTTTTGCAAAAAAAGTTATTCCTTAATCATTAGGATTCTCACTACCAACTAAATGGTTTAGATGCATGAACTGCTCTTCCTCTAAACTTAACAACCTTCCACTTTTATTCACTGATAAGCAATCTTGAGTAATAAAATTTCAAATCAAAAATCAGTTTTAAGTTGAGTTGTAACTAATAAGTAACTAAAAAATATATAATGGAGGATGGAGGTTGGAAAAAGAATAGCTAGTCAAGGGTGGACAGACAAAGAATTTTGAAGAACTTCTTAAATTACATATACTCTAAAAGTCAAGGACAAAATTTCTCTCATTTCTAAATTGATGTACACATTCACTTTCTATTTTGTGGTAACATAATTTTTATTTAAAAAAAAAAAAAAAAAAAAATTCAAAACGTATAATACTCGCAAAAAAAGAAGTCAGAAAATCGATTTGTACTCGTCTATGTATATGCAAATTTTCTCTCGTCCAATTTAAACGATAAATAAAATACTTAATTAGCTCAATACATGTTGCATTCTAGTTTCACACAAGTATATATGAATTATCTCTGCTCCTTGTCCTTAGATATCTCTTTCACATAAATTAGAAAAGTGTTTCGTTAGAAAATTTGGAAGAATTGAGTGAAGCTCAAACCCTTAATTCTCTCTCATTTCTCCATCTTCTTCAATAAAATAAAAAAATAAAAAAAAAGAAGAAATAAAAGACCTAGTGAGCAGGTCAAAAGTGAGTAAAAGCTACTTGCTAGATTGTGTTTTTCATTTGCTAAATTTGGGTAGATAGAGTTATTTAATATTTTTACTAGTACGTATATAGTGAAATATTAATCTAGATGTGCCCGATCGAGTTGATAATAACATGATTAGTAAATAAAAATCTAGTGAAGGATACTTTCAATCTTCTCATTAATCACTCTTTTTACACATACATGAATCTTTTTTATAAACACTTTCCAATCTCATCCTAACACTTAACTTATATTAATAATAAAGCATATAGTACCAAACATAATATATTAACAATATCATCGAGAGTACTATCAAATTCAATCTCCAACGTTAACGAACCCCATCTCTACCATTCATGTCGCCACCTTTATAAATTCAAAACATAGTTCGCCATTTCCCTTCACCACCCCCTCCATTTACCCATTTCTCAAACCAAAAGTTATCTCACGTAGCTAAAACTTCTTCAGTATTGCATAAAGTGGAAAACGAAGAAAAGAAAATGACACAAATGGGACGCCAATGGTGGCCGAAAACCACCACCGGAGCCACGGCGCCAGTAGACACCGGTTACGGCGGTGGTCGCAGTTGTAGTTCAACATCATCAGAAAGTAGTAATGGTGCAATGAGCTCATGTTGTGGGCTATCAAGATTAATGAGGAAGTTGAAGAGACAGAGCAATAAAATGTTGAAAACAGCAGCAAGTAGTAGTCGACAATCATCGTTCCAATGTCGGTATGATCCACTTAGTTATGCGTTGAACTTTGATACAAGTGGAACTGGAAGTTTATTGGATGAAGATTATTACAAAATCTGTGCTTTTTCTTCAAGGTTTGTTGCTACACCAAAAGCTGATCTAATGGCTGCAGCTGCTTCCCACTAATTATAATATAAAGATGTAGTGAAAATTAAAAGAAAAAAGGAAACCTATATGTACCATTTTATCATATTATATGGACTAGTATTTCTTTTAAACTTGTTGGATGAAAATGTTGTATACGGCTTATTAATTTGAGGATAACAAATCCCAAGTTTTGGAGGAACAAAAAGGAAATGTCTTCTCTTCTCTTTAACTTGTATATTCTTTTAAGTTTAATCAGAACTTTGATAGACGAAAACAATCATCTATAAAACCAAAAGCATTGGATTCTATTAATTACCGCATAAAAGGTTTTACACAGTTAAGTTAAAATTACCTCAGGTAAATGTTAATGTCTGTACGCATTAAATTTAAAATGTAATGACTGCAGTGGTAAACAAAATATGGGTAAAAGCTTGCAAACCGCTCGAGCTCTACCTCCATTTTTTTTTTTCCACAACGAACTTGCTTTATACCTTTTAAACCCCATAAAATTAGCTAAAGAACTTTTTAAATAACATTTTGCTCATTTAGTTTTCTGTGTTGGAGCGAGTGGCGGGTGGGCTACAAATATTTATAAAAAGTGTGCATGCATGTTGGATTGTACAATTTTTTGTGTGTGTGTGTGTGTGACAAAGAAAATGTTTGGTGCCATGTGCTACCATTTCCAATATATGTAAAAATATTATTAAGTGTACTATGTTTCAAAGATCAGAATTCCGTGAACAATGGACCACCAAAAATGGTGTTAACAAAAAGGTTCCAGCATGGAAATAACATTATTTTTTCATTTTCTGAATGGAGGGTGGTACTATCATATGATAGTTTAAGTTAATCTTGGAAGAATTACTCGTATTGAAATTTCACCATTTCATACGAATACATAGAACCAGATCTACTGCGCCCAACTTATGTCTGTACTTCAGTGAATATGTACAATACAATTGCTTCTAAATAATAATAATGTTTGCGACTTAATTAAGAAATATCATTAGTACAATTTATAATTGTCACTACTCACTAGTAGTTAAATAAAACAGCCTTTGGGTTGTAAATCTAGATTTTATAATCATAAAAAATGCATATCAACCATGCGTATTGCTAAAAGATGGTAAAAGTTGTGCCTAAAAAATATAGCAGTAGTATATTCCCTCTACCCTCATGTCTTCAAAACAATCAAAACCACCAACTAGATTTCAGATTTCACTATATTTCCAAATAGCCACAACACCTCTACCTTCTAAATCAACAATGATAAAGATGGGAGAACTGTATATTCCAGACACCGCTTTGCATAAAATACATACAAGCAAAATTTGCTAACATGAAACTCATTTTGACACTTAGGAAGTCCTAAATCAAATGCTGAATCCAGCTCCCTAGGGTAAACAAGTCTTACAAGGTCAAAACCTTGTGACTCTAACACGACAACATTATATGCTAACTTCTACATTTTCTCTTTTCTCTTACACAAGCTTTACATAATAATTGGTCTAATCTGTACTGTATTTGCTACTTTAACTGCATCCTGCCCTACAAAAACTGAGAATAATGGAGGCTTAGAGACTTTTAGTTACACGGCGAGAGATGAGTACAATTAACTCCCCATAGGAAAGAGCTATGGTTCACAGTCATCTGTCCGATGATCCGAGACTGTCCCTTCAGATGATATTTCCTCTACGTCTACCTGTCTAGCTCGAGCAGGATCTGACTGAGTTTTGCTAGAATCCCCACTATCAGTTTCAACTTCTTTCTCCGCCTGAAATGGACCCCATGTACTAGGAGCTGAGACCTGATTCGTTTTCTGCTTTCCATGTGAATTTTGGGTGTCAGACGATGCAACCTTATCAACAGACTTAGGGCGAGGGACCATATTTTCAAGTAAACATGAACTAGTAGCAATAGCTGGACCTGGTGCAACACAGGATGCAACCAATTGAAGCACTTCGGGTGAGGGAGACAATCCAGCACTCGTCTTTTTTAGGTGAAATGTATTAACTGAACTAGTTGAAGGGTTGGCATATAGACTTAGAGGAGGCATATTAACGTTAGCTTCAACCGAAGGGAGTCCTGAAGATCTGGCCATCATTCTAGAAAGCAAAGGGAATGATGGATCTTGTTGACCACTCATTCCAGTGATACCCTCACCATGTAAGCTACCCTGGATGTCACTAGTTCCTGCAAGATCTTTCTGGAACTGCCTCATCACTTGCAGTTCGTGTTTCTTCTTCTTTTTCTTTTTCAAGCTCAACCGAGGGTCCCTGGGTCGAGATGGAGGTGGAGAAGGAATAACAAATGGAGGGAGGGCGGGCTTCTCCTCCCCATATAGCAAGCGAACTGATTGAGCAATTGCAGAGACAGTTGGTGGTAAATCCAGTTCAGGAGGTTTTGCTGGAGCATTCACTGCTTCACGAAGCCAATGTGGTAGCTTATTCTTCGGTGAACTACATTCTGCCACTTCCTTGCCCTTTGATTGAGAAACATTCTGACCTTTATTAAGTTCAGGAAGCGATGGAAGATTGCTGGATTCACCACCTCCCCCGTTGTTATGTGAATCATGGGAGATATTTGATGACCTGTCCAGAAGGTTAGGCAATTTGACAAATCTGCTTGCACCAATGTTATTCTCCTTTTGCAAGTCAAACCTGTTCCGGCCACCCAAACCAAGAGGACCCAAGCTACTACTGCCCAACGAATTCAGCAGAAATGGCGACTCCATAAGAGAGCCTGAGGATGGCCCTGGTCTGTCAGAGGGTCCCACATTAAAATCTCGAGGAATGTTCCCACGATACTTGTCAGTGCTGGGAGTTGGAAGATGTGCGAAATGATTCTTATTCAGACCAAGTTGCTCAGGAGGTTCCAAATTTGGGAAGCTTGAAGACAGATCACCAAATCCCAATTTCATGTCTGTTAGGTGTGTTGGAAAGAGCTGCTCATTTAGCTTACAACCATGCAATGCTCGAGCCATCATTGCGTCGGAAATGCCTGAGAAGAAGCTTGATTTTCCCACTTTGGTATGCTTGGATGGTTTAGGTGCAGGTACTGGTGGCCCCTCCAAGATCTTGAGCTGCTCTTCTTCCCACCTAATTGACAAATCTTCAGGAGTTTTATACTTGGAAAATCTTAACTTTGGATCTCGTAGCATGGCATCCCAATTGCCCCTTCCATATCTACGTACACCGATCCAGAGATAATCCAGTTCATCTTCAGACCAAATACCCAGTTTGTTTCTCCTTTTGAGTAGGTTGCCTGATCCTGATCCTGACCCTGATCCTGACCCAGTTCTCAGCATAATGTTTTCAAGAACCTTCCTATGCTTTTCGGGAAATGATGATGACGACGCAATCTGCCCTAACCCCAGTACTGGAGGAATCTGTTGCTCTTGTGGGTTAAACCTAGATGATTCATGAGGTGGAAACTTGAGATTGGGCAAAATCGGCAGTACAGGATGCTCATGGCTAGACTCATTCAAATCTGCAAATCTTGATCCCAAAGACAAGCTGGGAAACAAGTCAGAGGGTGGATGGGGCATGTTCATGGCAGGAAATGGGTATCTTGGTAAAAATGGATCATCAAAAGATTTGGGCAGTCCTGTCTTTGCTTGAATATCAGATAAAGTAGCACCAGAATTCCTGAAATTACCAGCAGAACCTCTTTCTGGCATAACAGATGGAAGATGCTGCAGAAAAGCCAACATTAGGTATTTACACAAGCATTCTTTTACAATTTAATATGCATGAAAACACGTTAGACACAAACACAACGAGAGAGAGGGAGAGAGAGGGAGGGATATATATAGAGAGAGAGAGAGCGTACAGGATTGAATGGAAGATAAGAATCAGGTAAGCTACTCTTTGGAGGCTGTTGTGAAGGATCGAGGGGAAGATCTGGCAATTTGAATCCCCCGGAGAAGCTCTCCTGGCGTTTAGCAACCATTTCAGTTGAAAGCTTAGAGCGAGGAGCAATATTTGGGAACTCCAGTCCCAATCCTTGCCTGTGTTGCCTGTTGTTTGACTTTGAAAAGTTCCTCTGTGGTGCCTCCACCTGATGAGCATTAGGAGCACATAGTCCCAGAACCGGTAAAAGGTGTTCGTTGGCCACTGAATTGATGCAGCTCATCTCTTGTGCATGATTACTTGACTGGGGAATGTCTGGAAGAGAATGACCACTTGTATTAACTTGAACATGTATGTTATCGTTCAATTTCTGTTTCAACTTTCCCAACCTTAAGGTTGAGTCAGCCATGTTTTTCTGCGCCTCCGATGATATAAGAAAGCTATTTTTATCCAAGTTCATAGATGCATGTTTCTCTTCCCGGATTTGCAATGGTACATTTATTGGATTCACATCATGAGCTTGCTTAGGAAGGAGATGAGAGAGAGACTCTTGTCCAGCCAGTCCTTCCATGGGGCCAGACGCTTCAATTGCATTTCTCTGGGCCAGCCGTTCTTTTTGCCTAGCGCGAAGCTTAGCACTGCTCCAAAGCAACAAAAGCAATCACATAAATATTATCTTTCAAAGTTCATAATTTACAGATATAGCCAAGTTTTTCATATAATCCTGCCACAAAGAAGTGAAATTCCGATATCGTGCATGCTACTTTTTTCCCCACTGAGTCATAAAGAAAATGTTTAATATTCAGAAGATGGTAAATAGAACCATCTCAATACGCTAAAGCAAATCCGTAATCATTTAGATGCTGATAAGAGCCCAAAGAGTATAACTCACTATTTTGTCTTCAATGCTCGTCCTGCCGCACTGTATTCTCGTTCTGGTTCAGGCTCAGGCTCCTGCTCCTCTTCCGCACCACTCTGTAATTTCAGTTATTGGACAAAATTAGTGATCTAAAACGTTGTCCTAATGAGACAACTACAGAGCGACTCCCTCCTAGGGAACAATCATCCATACTAAATTAATTATTCTTCAAAAGAACAAATTATATGCTTGTGGAATCACAATACTGTAATTGGTAGTTGACGTCGAAATTTTAAAGATTGAAGGCACTGATTCCGAACAATTTTGAGGGGATGGATTGAAGAATTTATCTAAACAAAAGATAAAGGTTCAAATTATAGAAGTATGCATTCCCCAAGTTATCACCTTACTGCTCTAAACATGATATACAAATTTACAATATGGAAGTACCTCATTTAATGTTTCATTGGGGGGTAAAGCATATGCTTCCCTGTAAGAAACAGCTTTCCTTAGACGCTTGCCTCGACCAAGAGCTGCTTCCTCCTCACTCTGATATTTCTCCCATCTACAAGCACAAGAACGTGATGAAAGTGTCCAAAAGCCGCAATGAAGTATACCACTTCAAAGGTAATCATTAACATGTTTTGAAAACTTGCATTCTTAAGTACTAAAGTTTGACTCTTCATTTTGTTCACCAATCAATCAAGTGACTCCTGGGCATGAATCACTGATCCATCAAAAGCAGTAATCATGTTACTGACAGGTTTTTGTCAAATTTCGTCTCCTTGAGCCCAACATCCATTTCCTGTATAAAAGCACCACTACTGTCTTTCAAGCGTTGAGAACGCAGCAAAGCTTTGGTACTACATCAAGCTTCTAAACTGTTCCAAGCATGTGCAGTTTAAAAACTTACATAAACCAAGATAGAAAAACTCTAATACTTCCTTCTCAAAAGAAAAACTCTAATACTTCTTCCTGTGCTTTGCTCATTATTTCTTTCTCTCCGAGAAGAATCATCGGCCAAAAAAAAAGGGAAAAAGACTTCAAGACAAGTGAAAACTAACTTGAGACGACCTCTGGAAGGTATAGATAGAAAATGATTGTAAACGTTTTACCCATGGTTGCAACAATGCTACACCACTAACACATCCATTGTTTCAAATACACACACACTGGTTTTCTCTTCTACGTTGTCTATTGGAAGCCAGTACTAGTGAATCCTACAAGAGTTGAATCCTGTACTTGTCTTGTGACTGCCTGTGCCACCATTGTTTCAAATTTGTAATATCTTCCAATGAACATGCAAATTGGATCCTACAAGACAAAGCAACCTTTTGTGCTTCTACAATGTGGAAAAACAGCATAACATTCAATAGCATGTGGAGCATTAGTGTCATAGATAGGCGGGAGATTGTCATCAGTCTACCTTGACCAGCTTCCTCTAATAGGAGTACAGTATCACTTGTAAATAAGTGCACTAGAGAACAACTGGAAGGTTTTACATCGCATCGCAGAATATGAAGAAACTTTCAAGAAAATGTATTTTATGCAGATTTAGAAGATTGTGATGGAGGTTTCTGGAGAACCAAATCTGTGGCTCACTATCATCACATCCCTTATAAACAATGCCCAAAATCAAGCGCTAGTAGAGAAACTGAAAGAGTTGGTGGAAGTGATTGGCCTTGTTAACAAGGACTGAGCTTTGTGAACAAGAAACATAGAGAGCAACCTCAAGAAAAGTCATTGTAATTATTCTTTTAGGTAGTAATTGAAGTAGTCAAAGAGCTTCCTTTCATTAATTACAAGAAAATAGTACTAGCTCACTGAAAACAATTTTGCAAGAATATAACTATCAAGTTCTTTTCTTTTTTTGGGGGCAAGAATATCTTTAGCATAAGAAAGTGAAGCATTCATTAAAAATCCATTCACTGTATGATGAGTTCATTTATTTGGACAACTTGTTAGACGTGTTGTCATAGTTACTTAATGCAAAGGAAACACACAAATATAAGTATATAACAACAACAACGCCTCAATCTCAAGCAAGTAGGGGTAAGCTTATGAAAAGACTCCTAGCAAATATTGGACCTACACTAACTGTAATAAAATGATCTAAGACGCAATCTCAACTTAGTACCACCTATATAGATCTTTTCTTTACATTGCGCCCTATTTTTTTCGCTAGGTTTGCATGGATTCCAAGAAATTGTAGGTCTTTCGAGATATTCCTTAAACACATAAATAGAAAACAAATCCAAAACACTATTTTTTTTAACCTTCAAGAAATTCATATATAAACTATGTTAGACATTTATTTGTCTTAACAATACTCATACCGAACGGGTGTGACATTGGTCTACTTTGTGCAGATTCTCCAATATAAAGAAAAAACTGCACATATTGTTGATACTTGCGTACACCCGTATGGAATAGAAATGCATAGCTGAGTCCATATAGCATAGTATATTATCAAACAAATACAAATAAGGTAGCAAGAACAATACCTCACTCTTAGAAGCTTGTCCCACTCATTTTCTTCAGTGCTACCAACCACGTTATCCTCTTTCTTCTCTACATTTTGTACGCAAGTGTCTTCACTCACCACCATATGTGATGCTATTCCAACTTGCTCTTCTGCAACTTCCTCGTTCCATTCCAATGACTAACAAAAGAGACGAAAGAAAACACAACAGGCACAAGAAAAGATTCAGATAGACATTGGAACGATCCTATAATGATTGTTGTTCCAAAGAAGTAAAAAAATTACTTCCTTACCGAATCAGAAAGCAGAAGAAATATGAGTTTTTTTTTGTAAATAGCATGTCATGTTAAAGGTAAATAGAATCTTAAATATTTTTGTAAATAGCATGTCATGTTAAAGACAACTAGAACCATGACTGTGTAACTATAGAATGCTAACAGGCACAAGAGAGTGGTTAAATATAGAGAAAAACTTTAAATTCACGAGCATGGACGGCCAAGAAAAGCTCATTTTACAAAGATACAGAACCATAATAAATGGAATGTGTGACAGTCATTACATGCCATACCAGACCAAAAACCAACCACATCGCCATAAATATCCAACCTAATACATAAGAAACATAACAAATTTCATTTCCATGCAGAGCTCTGTTAGAACATTTAAAGTTAGTAAAGTGATTCTACATCTTTTTTAGCATGTATAGCCATCCAGTGAAAATTCACAGTAGCCCATTCAAATCCAAACATATTTTAATATTAATACAGCTAAAACATATACCACTTTAACAGCCTTTTTTAGAATTAGGATATAGCCACTTTAATAGATTTATCATTACTTAGAATCAATCGTACCTTATGTGCTATAGCAGTCTTCATCTTCATGGATAAACAGAACAAATGAAGAAACTTTACGCTTGTAAACAATGTAGAAAGAGTTCTGAAACCCAATTTAATTTAGGGGGAACTAAAGTTCCTATAAATTCAGCATGTTTTCCCTAGTAGGTTGAATCAGAGAAAACTTCTGAAGAGCATTTAGATTTTTAACGACTCAACAGGCCAAAGGCCAAGTTATGGAGTTAGAACACAAACTGTAAGTTTTCTTTCACATCAGAAAAAATGAAAGCTACAAAACCCACAATGAATACAAAGACTGTTTCAGAGATGACAAATTACCTGCTGGAAGTTTGCAGAGAAACTTTTCTACTAAAGATTGGCAGGAAAAGTTATAATTCAGATTAAGTTGACATTGCTAAGTTTTACACGCCAACTGTAGTTTGGTCATTTAGTAGCTTTCAGCAATAACAGCACAAAATCTAGTTATGGGTCTTTAGATAAACGATTTAAAATTTTCCTAGTATATCTGAAATACGTATTTTGGAAATCAAGAGCTAGTTTCCTTGGAGGCTTTAAGTCCGTAAGATACAGCTGCATCGGAACTTTTGTCAAATGGATTTCATGAGAATTATGCTATGGCGTTTATGTTTTTCCACTTTCTCAAATCTGTTTCAACTCTCTTTAATTAATGCTTCTTATTATTCAAATAAGTTCAATTCCTACTGTTGTTTCTATGATGAACGGAAGTAATAAGTCAAACTGTAGGTTTGCATGGACCCTCATGGTTGCTCAGTTTACAATTTCCAACTGTCCTTAGGTGCCCACTATCTTTCCTCACAGTCTGAGCTACAAATCAGACCCTAATTTTCAATCTTCCACTTCTGAATAATAGAGTTGGAAAAGTCTCACTTATCTGGCATCATTTAAGAAATATGCTTTTTTGATAAGGCGTTTAAAGTTTAACAGAACTGTGGAAGAGCTGTGGTTACCTTCACTGAACCAAGCATATCAGTCTCCAGTTCTGCCTCATTGTTATCAGCCGAATCTGACTGAAGATTTGAACGGTCAAGCAATTTTGAAATGGCATTTTCATCCCAAACAATCTTAGTGCTGCCTTTGGTACACTTATCTTTATACACATCACCCAGGCTACCAGTCCTCCTGCGCTTATGCTCTACTTCAGGAACTGTTTCATCTCCAACAGCATCATTTTCTGACATGCTAGAGGAATCAATAAAAAGTTCTTCTGTTCCCCATCGAAGGATATCTTCAACTTCCTTTTGGGATCCTGATTTGTTCACAAAAAGCTGATCAAGCATCAACTTCTTCTTGGCAAGCTGAAGTATCCGTTCTTCAACACTAGCACGGACTACTAGCCTGTACACTAGAAGTCTCTTTGACTGTCCGATACGGTGAGCCCGATTCATCGCCTGGATATCTGCATGTGGATTGAAGTCCGAATCATAGATAATAACAGTATCCGCAGTAGCCAAATTGATCCCCAGGCCACAAGAGCGTGTTGATAATAAGAATACAAATCGACTTTTGTCCTGATTAAACCGCGCTATTGCTGCTTGACGATCAGCCACAGCAACAGAACCATCAACTCTCTCATATGTTTTTGGCCCAAATTCAATTGCTAAGTAATCCTCTAGAATATCTAAAAGCTTCGTCATCTGTGAAAATATGAGCACTCTGTGACCTTCTTTATGCAAACTTTTGAGCATAGAGTGCAGAAGAGTCAGCTTTCCAGAAGCCTTTATCCTCATTTCATGAAGAAATTCTAGTGACCCAGATTCAGGCTCAGTTCCTGGTATGAGATAAGGATGGTTGCAAACTTTTCTTAACTGCATAACAATATTCAGCATCGACTGTTGTGCAACTCCTTTCCCAATGTTGCGAAGAAGCTGATAGTTCTTTGTAAGCATTGCACGGTAATATTCTGCCTGAATAGAAGATAACTCAACAGGAACCATTCTTTCAGTTTTAGGAGGAATATTTTGCATAGCATCCTTTTTCAGCCTGCGAAGCATGTGCGGAGCAACAAGCTTCTTCAATTCTTCCACCTTTTCTGCCGTTGTAAGATCATTAAACTTTTCTTCGAATGACGATAGTGAAGGAAATGAAGACGGCTGCAGAAAATTTAATAAGTTGTACATCTCGCCAATGTTGTTCTGAAGAGGAGTACCAGTCAATAGCACTCGATGCTGGAACGAGAATGTATTGAGCATGCTAAAGAGCTTACTACTAGCATTTTTAAGACGGTGTCCCTCATCAACCACAAGAACTTCCCAGGGAATCCCACGCAGAAAAGTGGAATCAACGAGAACCATTTCATAAGTAGTCAAAAGAACATTAAATTTGTACGACGTCGACTTCTTACTCAGATTACTTCTATCACTTGCATGCCATTCAAATTGGCGAATCACAGCTCTTGCTTTAGCACTCCCATGGTATTCTACAACATTTAGGTGTGGAGCCCATAAATGAAACTCTGCCATCCAGTTTGGCATTGTGGATAGAGGAACCAAAACTAAAGAGGGAAGCGCAGCATTGAACTCAGTATACAATGATGATAAGAAAGCAGAAGCTGATACTGTCTTCCCAAGCCCCATCTCGTCGGCAAGAATAACATTTTTGGATTTATGCCAGCACTTGCGCAACCAATTTAAGGCTTCCATTTGATGTGGAAATAATGCGCCTCCTTGCAGTTCTTCAGGCTGCTCTATCAGAGTGACTAAATCATTCTGATGGAATTCTCTCCTTTTGCTCACTACATCATCCTTGGTAGCATTTCTAGTCAATGCTTGGGATTCAAACTGATTGAATTGATCAATCAAATGAGATGATTTCGCAATCACAGGTTCCTCTATTTTTTCCCAGGTACATTCATCATAAGGAAGGCCAGTCCATCTCACAAAAACTTCAGCGGAACCAGCCGTACCAGGTCGAGTTGCAATTATTCGCTGAGGCATCTTCCACCTATCGTCACAAATATTTATTGTTGCTGTCCCATACTTTGCCTTGTAGTTGTCCAGTTTTCTTTTTGCCAGAACTTTCAGTTTAGATTCTGGGACCCAAGAGTTATGAATATGTGATTTTCCAACCCACTTAACAAGATACTCATAGGAGACATTCACACCATTAGAGGGTGGCAGCTTACCCAAGACAGTCTCCTTACTTCCCTTCAAAGAGCTGGTATCTGTAGTAATCATTTCATCTATCCCCTTGCCATTTCCAACTTCTTGAATCCTAGATGTGACATTATCCTTTGAGTTGGCACGGCCATTATAGTTCTTCTCAGTGGAGTCATTGCTTTCTCCAGAAGTATTCTGCATATTAGTCAGGTCATCAGCATTCACAGCAGTGTCTTCTTCATTTGTGTTGATTGCACCTTCGGATACTGAACCTTGAGGGTCTTCCTTAAAAGTGCCATTTCCTTCTTTGCATTCTTTGCTACCCGATCTTCTGTACACTTGAATTTTATCCTTTCTGATATCATTCTTTGAGCTCCTTACTTCATCAGTAATGTCCAAAATTTCCCCAGAGCCACTTCCCGAATACTGTATACTTTCCTCAACTATGGGCACATCGCAGCTGGATTTTCCATCATTTACTTTCTCTCTATCTGCTGCTAAACTTGCTGAATCTTCCAATGGAGGGTCATTTGAGTTTACTCCGGTGATATCATGAGAACAACTATTACTATCAGCTTGCACTCGACACGCCAGAACCCTATCAACCTGCAATTAAGCATGCGTCAGAAGTAGGAAAACAATTTATCATCAATAATCTCGGTTTTCTAGGCCTTTTAGCAGGAAGTTCCAATAATTACATCAAAGAGTGACAAAAGGATCAGAAGATCCTTATAAATAATTGATAATAAACCTATAAGTCAGTGCTTGGAACTAGTACCTGTAGAAGATCGAGACCATTATTATCATATATCAACGGTTCACTAGCAACTTTTCCTTTTTCACGAGACAGATCTGATGGCTGAGCAGCCTCTTTAGAAACCAACTGCATTAGCCAAAAAAGAAAAAAAGAATCAACAAAAGAAAAACTATGAAGTTAATTTGCATATTATAATAACAGTTAAAGCAAAAAGAAAAATAGACATCTCAGAAAATTCTCATTTCCCTTCCTTCTCTTTTTTGCTTTTCTTTTTTTGGCTTTTTACTTTAATTCGTAAAACATGTTAATCCACACCCTTCAAACAAAACTGTTATTATTAGGAAAGAATCTAAAAAGAAACTACAGAGCTCCACTATTTCTTTTTATTTTTCTGCTTTTTTAATTATTTTATGGGTAAGCACTCTCCATTAAACTCAAAAAGAAGCAAGAACTAGGAGTACTCTATTGAAGAAGTCAAGGACCGCTCCTGATAATCCCACAAGTACAGGGAACTGAGACGCCGTAATTCTTCCATCAGGTTATTACTATTCCCTTTTTGAAAAAGTTCTTACTTCTAAGATAGAAATTTAATCACATGCAAAAGTGGACATGCACATTTACACATAATAGAAACAACATCAGAATAAGCAAATAATTGTCCCACATGTAGAAGAAAAAAAAATAAAGCAAAATAGTCTGGAAATTGAAAACATCCCACACTAAAAAAACCATCTTTTTTAATAAGTTAAGAAGTTTTGAGAATTTATTTTGGGGTCATTATCGTTCCACTAAACCCTAGAAAAGCCACGCAAATTCCAACTTTTGTAACCCAGAACGTCGATTTTTGTAACCCAAAACCAGCTTATCCACAATAGAAAATTTGTTTCTGCCTTTCTAATTTAAGAGAAGTGCATCACAGTATATGCTAATGTCCACGCATCAATTTCTCTTCTTTATCGTGAGAGTTCTCTGCTAGAAGAATAACACTAGACGATACCACCTCATCTATTATCCATCTATCAAGCTTGAATCCCCAGAAAACATTTATTCAAAATCTGGTCGATCATCTTAGGAAGTAGAACCCACATTTTCTCCAAAAAAATGAATTCATTCCTCACTTAACTTTCTTGGCCCCTTACCCACTACCTAACTTGTTCGGAAACCCTTTAATAGAGTTGTTCATCCAGAAAAGAGGAAAACTATTGATGTGCCACGCAAACGTACATGGGAAAGTTAATTGAACAAGTGCGGAGGCGGCTTTTTGAGTTTTTACCAAGTTCAGCATCTACTCCATTATCAAGTTCACCACCTTGAATACCTTTAATAGTAATGCCTTAATGGGCCATTATTCCTTCCCTCTCAAATTTGACAACTATACCGCAAATCTTATGATCTTGATTACGAGCTAAACCATTTTCTTATTTTGCGCTAAACATAAAATTCACATCCAAGGTCTTCCTAACCCAAGCAATAAATTGTTTTAACAGAAACATCATGAATATGGTGTAGAATCAGACTCGACTCCTCAAGAAGCACACATCCTTATGGAACTACTATTATCCTTACTAGCCAGTTAACGAGTGAATTGTGACAAAAATGAACTGAAGCCTAGAGTAGTACTCCACACTGCCTATAATACCCATCCCACAAAAGACCTCTAACATAGAGAGAAAGACGCCATCAACTCTATGCTTCTCTTTTCTTTTCTTTATAAAGCAATTAATTTCTATTGATGATGGGAAAGACCATTATACAAACCATATACTAAAAAAAATTATGAACCTAACACCAAAGAATGGTTCTCAAAGATCCTCTAACTAAGACAGCATAGATCTGTTGTTAAAATAGATGTCTTCGAAATTTATATTTCTGGTGTAGGAACAACATGATTGAAAATGTCCCGGTATATTGATTCTTTGCAGCTTCTGAGGATGAACTAGCGCCAGCAATCAGCAGTACTGTAACTTTTGCTTGTTGTTTTGCAGTACCTCCTTGGTACTTGATTAATGGAATTTCTTATCTTATAAAAAGAAGGCATCTAACTTAGAGAGAAGAGAAGTTAGAAAAAGTCAAAACTATGTCTCTCTCTTTTGTTTTTGGATAAAGTAAATAAATATATTGATGATGGGAACTCAGTATAATACCCCAAAAAAAAGGAGTAGAGAACCTACAAAAAAACGGTTCTCTACAAGAGAAAACCTATCTTGTACACAAGTAGGAATTTTCCGTAAAAGGTCCGAAGAGGAATACTGCAATGAAATTTTTGCCAGTCTTGCATCATCTCAATAGCACATAAGTGGTAAACAGGAAGTATAAGGAACCTCAAAAAGCAACCTCCAACCTTGTGATTCTACTCGGCCTTGCCATCATGCACACTTCCTATAATTTCCAAGAAGCCTATTTCTTCTATCTACCCTTATATCTTGAAGTTTTGAGCATGCTCCTATTCAGACAACTTCCTATAGCCGTCTCAGTTAAATTCCCTTCAGAGCTTTACTAAACTGATGGCAGACCAAGAACAACGCAATCTCTGTCAAAGAACATATACTATCAGATTAACTATTATCAATTAACTAGGCATGATGGTCAACATTAAGGTTCGATTCCTCTTTGGTAATAATTCTGCATGCTCCACAACATTGAAGGCCTTGATACATAACTACAGTCTCCTCTCTTGAAAGTAGGTTATCACAGTATTTCAGCATTCATATCTTACCTTAAAAGGATAAAATAGACTGAGGGCATTTCCATTATTGCATGCCTGTTTTCTTTTTCTTTTTTATCAGTCTTATTGCATACCAGTTTCGAGACATAGAAAAAGCAACAATAAAACCTATCGAGCAAAATCTAATGAAGAGGCTTCAGTCCATGTAATAGCTGTCACTTGAGCAACTTTAACGCGGAGGACGTCAGATACTTGTTCTTAATTTGCATTATTACCAGAAGTCTACGGGACATGTTCCGTAACATTTTTGGGTTACAGTGGATTATGCTACTTAGCATGAAGGGTGCCTTAATCAGTTGGTGCAGTTGAAAGGTGCAAAATCAAGAAGAAATACGTGGCAAGCCATTCCTAGTTGTATATGGAGAGGGGGTGGAATCTGAGATGACTTGAAGGAACCTCAGATTCTATTCCAACCCTAAAAGTTAGATGCCTTATTAATTTGAATAGTTGATATTATTGTAGTAAAGCACCTGATGCAAATCAACTTTCAGAACTCATGGGTTCCTTGAGTTTAGTATAGGAACCAAGCATCATATTTTTTGTAATACTGCATCTTCTGGATGCCTTCATTTAATAAAATAGCATACCTTCTTTAAAAAATTGAAGTCTATTGAGCAAAAAATATTCAGATTTGAGAAAGAATACGTAACAGAGGGATTGTACCTCATCTTTAAGTTGGACTTCGACCATATCTCTCCCATCCCTTTTTGATGGAGCCACTGAAGGCTGATGATCAAAACGCTTACGTTTTTTCTGCAATTTGCTTGACTTTGAACCTGACTTTCTAGAATTATCAGCAGCTCGCTTTCCCTTGTCAGTCCTAGATTTGCTCTGGCTGTCAATGTTGTAAAAATTAGGTTTTCTTTTCCTGTCTTTCCGAGAAGCAGCCTCCGACACAGCTACAGGTTCATCACCTGGAGATCTATCACTAGAAGGTAAGTCAGGCTTCTTTTCAGAGGCTTTTTCATTTTTCTTTGAATCTGATAAATCCAAAAAGGGTGTCGCTTCATTCATGGAAGAGCTTGACTTCTCCAATGGAGTATCTGCAGAAGGCACCTCTTTCTCAACTGGAGTATCTGCAGAAGGCACCTCTTTCTCAACTGGTGTATCAGAGGAAGGCACTTCCTTCTCAACTGGAGTATCTGCAGCAGGAGGCACCTTCTTTTCATTATCAACACCTGTGTACGATGACTTATCATCCGCAGCACCATGCTGGGAATGATGACTTGGTTTAACATCACAAGAAAAATCATTGGGGGAAGTACCCAGCTTCTCCATTGGGTTGCGATGTGATAAAGGTGTTTTTTCTCTTGCCGAGGATCTTCTCTTACCAGGAATGGAGCTTTCAAATATTAGGGATACCTTGGAGATTCCAGATGATTTATTTTCATTTTTTGCTTTTCCACCTGTAACCTTCGTTCTTGCTCGTTTGGCAACAGTATCTAGGTGATTAACAGACTCAAGGGGATCCTTCTTCTGATAACAACTAGGACATTCCCACTTTCCGGTCGGTATACGCTGTATAGATAAAAAATTCATCAGTAACAAAAATAAAGTGGATGGGATAAAAGGAAAAGGAAAACTCAAATGAATACATGAAAGATTTAAAAGAAAAAAGTAAATCTTCCTTTAAATAAAGTAACTACCAAATATACCTTTAGAGGAGGATCCAGACACTGAAGATGGTAGGTTCGCGGACAGCTTTCACAACAAAGCAAATTTCCACCAAGATCACAAACAACACATTCATAATAGTACTGGATGAGAGCAAAAGAAAACAAGAGTCAGAAGCAGTTCGAAAATGCAAATGTATAGAAAGCTATAACAAGCTCAGTTGGAAAATACTTAAATGACACTGCAAGATAATAAATTCTCAAATAGCACTATATATTTTGGCCTTACTGTCCTGGCAAGACGATAGCAAAGCTAAAAGCGAGAGCTTAAAGGTAACATACTCGTAAAGAATGAACAAAAGAATGAGGACAACAAAAAACTTTAAGAATAGCAAGCTAAAGAAGCATGTTGATCTCTTGATCAAGAAGTAAGTTTCATTGGAAATTTTCTTCCTGAACTACAGCTCAAGTCTTGTTTGCCATGTACTGTCGCAACCATAAATTGAAACAGATATTAAGTAGATCATAAAGAACATACTAACCCCATCATTTCCTTTCTTCTTGCTAGAAGAAGAACGACTTGAAGTGATTTCACTCTTCACTCGACTTTTGGATGAGTTACTTGATGATAAATCCAAGGGTTTTGAAGCCTTTTCTTTGCCATTCGATGGGTCAGGTCCAGATGGTAGTTTCCGACGCTTGCGTTTTAAGACCCAGTCTCTGTTAAGCATTTTACTGGACAGTGAACCGTTTTCTTTCATCATTGCAAACGGGGTTGTACATCTCAAGCCAGCAACAACAGGGGAATATCATGACCTCCAGGCATCAAATGTGATCACATATTCCTGCAAGGTTTGTTGCTAAGAGCATTAGATCATAAACCTCAAGAACAAAAATAGAACACCTTTCAGAAACAAAGGTAAAGAAGGAAGGTTCGAGCATACTGTGTGAACCGAAAACATAGTAGGCTATTCAAATAGGCAAAAGAATTAGTACATTTTAGTCTACATTTCAACAAAGCTCCCTACACATTGATCTCGCTCCTATTTTGTCCCTTCTTCTATTTTTCTTTCAAGAGGACTTCTTCAACGCTCTTAACACTATAAAAGAAATGGAGAAAACCACTTTTTTAGGATCAACGTGCCATACTGTGCTGGAGCTTTCTAAAACATGCATTCACATAGATGTCAACTTAGTTAACTGATTAAATACTTCATTCACTGAAAAAGTAAATCAGACACTGTTTTAGTTGCAAAAAATCATTTATTACGTACATGGTACTAGCTTGTGAAGACCTAGCATAATTAATGTGTACGAAAGAAGAAAGAGGGTGCAAAGCAGAATACTGCAATTATAACCATAAAACTCATCTTAATTAATGTGTAAGAAAGAAGAAAGCTCCCTCGAAATTAAATGGGGGAAGGAACACAAGAAATGAAATCATTGAGAGCACTAAACATGGACTGACTTTGCAGAGACAAGCACTGACCTAATAATTTCTAGAAAATCACAACAATTAACCTTTAAATAAAGATAGCAGCCTAAAGTAGATAATTGGCTAATCTAAAATGAACATCAGGACTAAGTCTGCAGTAAGGTACGCTATTAATGTAGTAGGACAGGTTCAGCAAAAAAACTGCATCCAAATAAACAGATATGAATACACTATGTTGACTAATATAACGCAAAGCAACGCATATCTTTCAGAAACTTCCCGAACTAGGACAAAAAGAGAGAAGTAGCTGAAAACTTTCATAAACTGAAGATGCAGCTAACGGGATATGCAAGAACAACATCGTTGAGACGCAACATGGATCAGAAATGAAGATTGAAGGAATATCAGAAATTAAACTTAGTTAACGGGCAGTTTAGATAATTAAAAATGCAATTACGTCACTACTGCTCAGAAACCACCAACTTCCAGGACAATCAGTTTGATAACTATGAATATAGGTATATTGGGAAAGGATTTAAAACCAAGGCCTCAAAAAGAATCTGATTACAAAGGTTAACACCATAGTAAGACAGGTTACGGGAAACAGCAAATTAGACCATGTGCTGATTATAGATATATGGGAAAGGATTTAAACCAAGCCCTCAAACGGAATCTGATTACAAAGGCTTATGCCATAGTAAGACAGATTACGAGAGATGGGAAATTAGACGATCTGCTGAATATATATGTGAGGAAAGGATTTAAACCAAACCTTCAAACAGAATCTGATTACAAAGGCTTATTCCAGAGTAAGACAGGTTACAAGATACGGATTAGATGATATGCTGAATAAATATGTGTGGGAAGTATTTAAAGACCTCAAACGGAATATAATTACAAAGGCTTATGTCAAAGTAAGACAGGTTGCGAGATACAGAAAATTAGACCATGTGCTTCACTCCAACTAAGACCTACGCATTTCATTCATATCAAAGCTATTGACGTAAAAAAATAATTAAAACTAAAATTTAAGTCAAAATTCAACCAGTTAAGGAAAACAACATAATTGCTATCAAGGAATCCTTAATTTCTATTTCAATAGACCTTTTAATCAAGTTGAAACAAGCCATACAAATGCTCATAGTCACTCGACTAACTAAAGCCATTTGGAATAATTAAAGCAATAAGGATTACATTTTCCCCTTTATCAATTCTGCAGAACAAGCCCTTAATCAATGTGCTATAGTAAAAAACCGTCACATGCATGCACAGCTGAATTGCACCAGCAATGATCATAACCTAAGCACCACAGACATTCATCTCTTTGCAAAACCCCTCAAACCATTTGACTTAGCAACGCAAAAAACACACTTAAATCACCAAACATCAAAACTACAACAAAATTGAACACACAACATTTCCCACCAATCAAGCAACACCCACATCAAAATGAACAGCAGAAGCACACAAGAATCAGCTCAAATTACATATAAAACACACACAAAAAAAAGCAACCCCACATAAAGAATGCGAACAACCCAGATAAAGATTAGCACATACCAATCTTTTCTATGGATCAAAAACTCATAAAAAGTCAATCTTTATATATAGGGAGCTGAATCAAGAACCACAAGTAAAAGGGGCAAAGGGGGAGTAACCCAATTTAGGGTATGAGGGAATACAAGAACGGGAGAAAAGAGAGAGAAAGCGGTAGAAGGCAGACAAAAGATATAAATAGAGCGTGAAAGCGAAAGAGAGGTTTTAGAGAGAGGAGAGAGAGTGCATCCAAATACGGATTCACCGGGGTTATAGGACTTTGGGGGTTACACATCATAACACACAACACAACACAACACAAACACAAACACAAACACACCCAACACCAACACTGACATGGGCAGGGGGTGGGTTGGGGGGGTTCTTTGGGGTGGTGGGGTTGACTGGGGCTTTGTGGGAAGCGAGCCAAGAGACTTTTCCACTCAGAAAATGCCACGTGGAGCTCTGGACGCTTGTCCCCATCCTCTCTCTTCACACTTTTCTCACTTCTCTTCATTCTCTTTAGACTTTCAAAAGAAACTGAAGATGTTCAAAAGAGATTAACAGAATCTGTTGAAGTATGCTTGTAATCCCATGTTTATATATGTTTCTCTCATTTCTCTCTCCTAAATCTAAATGTATATTCAAGATAATAATACTATTATTATATCTCTTTCTAGATACGTATAAAGTTACTTCTTTTTCTCTCTCTATATTTCTTTTCTAAGATTTTTTTTTTTTCCATTATAGCCGCCATCAATTCTTCTGTAAGGCATTTGATGAAAGTGTTTTTGTTTCTCCAGCCTTTTATTACTTTTCCTGTTTCTAGTTTCTTTATTTATTTTTTGGGAAATAAATTTAAAAAATATATCTCCTGAGTAGTTCTCATAATACTTTCTTACCTTTTATATATAGTTATAGAATGAAAGTTACACATTATTAGAGGAGCAATGTAGATAGATCTTTTTGTTATCTATGATAGGTGTTATTTATAGAAAATAAATCCTGGTTTGAAAGTGACTGCATACTGCACAGTTGTTCTCTCTACAATTTTGGGGCTTTTTTGGATTATGATTTTTTAACCAAAATAAAAAAGGAAAAATTAGTTTTTCTTTTTTTAAGTCAAAATTCTTTAAATTGTTCCTTTGGAGGTTTTCTTAAAGTGAACAAATAAAGTTATTTGAATTAGACAACTAATATTCTTATCTAAAACAATAACAATAAATCCAGTGGATAGTGTGTGCATAGACTTTACCCCTAGATTCAAAATTTGATTAGAAGTATCAATTGATAATGAGTTAAATTTGTTATAAGGACCAAATGAACTGTTTAGTCAACTTCTTAAAATCATATTTCCTTTTATTCCCTGTTTTCTATAAAATTTATGATATAAATTTGGGAAAAAATGTATGGTCATACTAGTGAAATACGATAGCATTCGCTTATGAATTACGATGTAGTTAATTAAGAAAAATAAAAGTTATTTATATTACTCGATATATAGTAGTTCACCCTAATGTATCTTGATCACGTATAAATCATTATTAATAACACAAAAGTAACAAAAAAAAAAGTAAAAATCTGAAACAATGCATAGTTAGTTTTTAATGAAGTTCCCTTGTAGGCATAATTACTAAGGGTAGTAAATGTTTAAAGCTATCAAGTGAACATAAGAATTATGATTACTTCTCATTAATTTTTTTTCTTATCATGCTCAAATTAGTCAACATAAAAAGAAAAAAAGCTCTTTGATCTTAAGTAGCTAATCTTGAATGTTGAATGTTGTAAATTTTTAGAATCCAGTCAAACTACTCTATAATATCCTCGTCTGTTTCGAATATTTTTGGATGTTATAGCTGTCACGATCCATTTTCTAAACAAGTCGGGACCGGCACCCGATTACTAAACATGACCGAGCGAGCCATCTGCGCTTGTCAAATCTATTATAACTTCAAACTTTATATGCAAAAAGGCAATACCATAACTAAATACTTTTAATTAATTTAAATATATAAAATAAACCAACTCCAAAACTTTATTCGTAGTAAATAATGAAATATTGCTAAGTTATTATCAAAAACATCTGAATCTTAAGCCACGGACTGTGTCTACGAAGCCTCTACTAATAAACTGACGCACTGCTCAGGACATAGGATTTCCTGGCCAGTTCTCTAGGTAACAAAGAAATAGCTAAATAAAGATGACTCTAAGGAATACGCCACAACAAAAGCGGAGCTCACCAATAGTACTGGAAGTGGGGGAAGTCCTAACCTGTAGCATGCTCGCCTGCAAAACCGGTTCCTACGTTGTACCGCAGACCAACGTAAGTTCCCAAAACAGAACGTCAATACCACTCATTGTATTCAGTGAGTCTCAACGACAATGACGAAACTTTAATAACATGTACAGTACGAACAAAGGTTCTAAATGCATGTAAAACATAAAACTTATAAGAACAATTCTAAAATAATTGCATAATAGCAGTTTATGAATATTCTAAAAGAAAATCTTTTCTTTTTCTTTCCAAAAAAATATATACTTCACTTTATACTTTGGGAGTTCCAACTATCCTGACCCATTTCTGTCTTAGTCACCGTGTGATCGGCACGGGTTCGACCCCAACCTGATCGAATAGGTCCAATCCACGAGGTGCCACTCGCTTCATGGTTCTCAGCGCTCATGTGTCATACCTTAGCATGGCTAAGTAAATTCTCAGCAACGAGACCCGTGGCCTGGACGATGACCCCTTCTCAGAATAAAGGATACTCTCAAAAGTCTTTCTTTCTAAAACTTCTTCTTGTGACTTTTCAAGTCTAAATCTTGTTTGAAAGTGCTCTATCAGTATCCATAATAATATACTTGAGTGTATGCATAGCATAAGCATGAAATAAAATTACTCAAGGTATGCCTATAAGCTCTATCTAACTCTTGAAATTTTAACATGTAAGATCATGTAATAAAGCATAAAAATATGAAGAATAGACGGTTATACTTCTTAAGTAAAATATATAAGCTTCAACTAGGATATACTTAGTCAACATGTATTCACTCGTTCCAATTAAGCACATGTTGACTCTTTAAAGCATTTTATCAAACACTTTGGGGGCATGTTTTTGTGAGTATAACCACTTTAGTAAATGGTTATATCTACTCACCTCAAAACTCCTTGAGCCAATACGTAGACCCCAGTCCAATTTATACCCGTCAAACAATTAATTTTACAACAACCAGTGCATTTTAATTAATTTCAAAGTTTCACACCTAAACATGGGATTTACTGTTGATACAGAAGAAGAAGGGAATTAACTATTCGATTCTTACCTATTACTACTGTAGAATAATTGACAATATGGAATTTTATATACCTGAGTGCAAGAATTAATGACTTACAAAGAACCCTAGAAATTGAGTTGTCTGCGTTAATGGTCGCTGGAACTTATTGCTGTTGTTTCTGTCCTTAGTCTTATTGAATTGTTGCTTTGTATTTCTTTGAAACCCACTTCCTTTGTCCCCTTTTCGTGCCAGGCTTTAAGTCTTATTTCCTTGTCTTATGTCCAGCCTATTCTATGGGCGATAACCCCAATTTTAAGTGTTTTACATTTTTTTTACTTAACTAAAATTAATGATACCTGCTTTTAACAATTAATAATATTAAAATTATTAATATTTCCTTAATTGTATATCTAATTATTTAAGTGTGTGTGTGTGTGTGTGTGTGTATATATATATATATATGAAAAATAATAATAATAATTTTAATTCTATAATTAGCGTGTCTAGAAACTTTTATAAATTTGAGTAGTGTTACAATCTTCCCTCCTTAAAAACATTTGTCCTCGAATGTTGCTAGGGCTTTATTCTTAAGCTAACAATCATTCCTTAGGTCCTTGAACCTCTTAAATTTTCTTAGCACTACTCACTCTTCCAAGAGGCTCAAAATTTTGGCTAACTCCCAAAATTTTCAAAAAATTCGGCAGAGTTTTTCTTGTAAATTGGACTATCCAAAAAAAAATATATCCATGTCACAAATACCACAAATATACCAACAACAACCAAATATACTGTAACGGGCTATTCATAGGCACCATACACAACTCATAAATTAATTACTCACACTCTGGCAAGGAGGTACCGCAATAACCAACAAGAATCTAAAGCACAACACATTAGCAAAAGTAAATCACTTTAATGAGTTAAATGTACTCTGGCATGGCACTAAATTGTTAAATAACTAAATATACTCTGATAAAAACTAAATTACTTCAACAACTAAGTATAATCTAGCAAGGACATAAACACCCGCTAACTTGTATTTAATAAATAAAATATATGCCAAACCAAACCTAGGTTCACATACATTTTTCCTCAAATAAATATGGATATTTCTTCCTCATATATTCCTCGATATAACATGTAGCCTCCTTTGAATCATGATTGCTCCACAAAACTTTTACCAATGATATATCTTTTGTTCTCAACTTTCTTACTTGCTTATCGAGAATTTCTAAAGGTACCTCTTCATAAGTCGAGCCTTCTTTAATTTCTATGGTATCAACAGGTATTATATGTGACTCATCATAAATGTACTTTCTAAGTATAGACACATGAAAGACAGGATGAACAGAGGAAAACTCGACGGGCAGCGCTAGCTCATAAGCCACGTTTCTCTTCTTCTCTATAATCTCATAAGGTCCAATAAATATAGGACTAAGTTTCCACTTCTTACCAAACCTCATAACTCCTTTCATTGGTGACACTTTCAAAAATACCTTGTCACCAACCATGAACTCTAAGTCACGATGCCTCTTGTCAGAATAGGACTTTTGACGACTCTGAGCCACTTTAAGTCTTTCTCTGATTAGCTGGATTTTCTCTAAAGCCTCACAAACAAACTCTGGACCAATCAACGGCACCTCTGCTGGTTCAAACCAACCACTGGAGACCTATATCTTTGCTCATATAACGCTTCATAAGGAGCCATACCGATGATAGACTGATAGCTTTTATTGTAAGCAAATTCTATAAGTGGCAAGTGATCATCCCAATTAACTCCAAAATCTATAACACATGCTCGCAACATATCTTTGAGAGTCTGAATGGTCCTTTCGGCCTGGCCACCAGTCTGTGGATTGAAAGCGGTGCTCAAGTTGACCTTGGTGCCTAATCTTTTCTGAAACGCTTGCCAAAAATGCGCTGTGAACTGAGGGCCTCTGTCAGATATGATTGAAACTGGAGTACCATGCAATCTGACTGTTTCTTTAATGTACAACTACACATACTGCTCTGCAGAATCTGTCGTCTTTACCGGCATGAAATGCGCGGACTTTGTCAGTCGATCTACAATAACCCAAATTGAATCATGCTTATGGTATGTGCGAGGTAGACCTACTACGAAATCCATATTAATCATCTCCTACTTCCACTGTGGTGTCTCTATATCTTGAGCTAGGCCACCAGGTCTCTGATGCTCGTCTTTGACTTGCTGGCAATTCAAACATTTAGCCACATGATCTGCTACTTGCTTATTCATGCCTTTCCACCAATACAACTCTTTCAAGTTCAGATACATTTTGGTAGCACCTGGGTGGATAGAGTACCTCGAATTGTGAGCTTCTTCCATTATGGCCTTCCTAAGACCATCAACATCAGGCACACATAACCGATCATTCAACTTAAAAACTCTGTCACTTCCTAGAGTGAAAGCAGTGATTTCTTTGTTTCTAACTCCTTTTTTTTTACTTCACTAAGTACAAATCTTCATATTTCTTAGCCTTAACATGCGCAACAAGGGAGGATTGCGCTAAGTCATAAGCAGTTATACCTCCTTCTTCGGTCTTATCCAATCTAATTCCATCATTTGCCAAATTTTGAATTTCTCGACCCAAAGTTCGCCTTAGTACTGCAAGATGGGCCAAGACATCCATTGACTTCCTACTAAGTGCATCTGCTACCACATTAGATTTGCCCGGGTGATAAAGGATATTGATGTCATAATCCTTCAATAGCTCGAGCCACCTTATCTGTCTCAAATTTAATTCTTTTTGCTTGAAAATGTACTGGAGGGTTTTGTGATTTGTAAACACTTCAGAATGCTCGCCATAAAGGTAGTGTCTCTATATATTTTAATGCAAACACCACTTCTGCAAGCTCCAAGTTGTGGGTGGGGTAGTTCTTTTCATGATTCTTTAACTGCTTGGAAGCATAAGCAATAGCTTTTCCATTTTGCATAAGAACACAACCAAGACCCACTCTAGAGGCATCACAATACACTGTGAACCCACCCGAACCTCTCGGCAAGGTTAACACAGGTGCAGTCGTCAACCTCTTCTTTAACTCTTGAAAACTCTGCTCACAAGCGTCTGACCACTGAAACTTAACTGCTTTCTGATGCGAGGCTAGAATTAATGGTTTAACATGTTATATGCCCTACATTTTAGGTGCATTAATGATAAAAATACACTTTTTATATGCATAATAGAGTTTATTTCATTTGTAGGTGAATTGGAGATGGAAACCGAGCTAAATGGATGCAAATACATCGAAAATACGCTAAAGAAGCGAGGAGGAGTGCACTGTCCTATAGTTGGGCGCCAGAGCCCAAACGCCTGGCCATGCCTGGCGTTAGTCAGGCGTTAGGGTCCAAACGCCAGCCCTAGCCTGGCGTTAGCCAGGCGTTGGAGTCCAAACGCCATCCCTAGCCTGGCGTTATCCAGGCGTTATCCAGGCGTTAGCCTCATAACGCCAGGCCCCTGTTTCGGTCAATTCCGAGTTTTGACAAGTTTAAGTGTTTCCCGGTTGGAATAGAAGTCTCCTACACGTTTAGGATTTGTCCTAAACATATAAATAGACTCCTAAAATACAACTTAAAGAGGATTAGAAGGCAGACGAAGGATTTGAAGAGAAGGAACCATTGAAGTGACAAAACATTGATTTCTACATCTTTTATTCATTACTTTGTAATTCAATTATGCAATTTATTTTGAGTTTGATTCTTATGAACATGTCTAGCTAACTTATTTAATCTAGGGTTTTGGCAGAACCCGTTGGGGATGAATTTATTGCGATATTAATATATTTTGGTTGATTATTCTCTATTTGTTCAACTACGTTCTTGTTGTAGTTAATTGAATGGCCATCAATTAGCTGTGCCTATTTATTATGTATCTACTTGAGAGAGAGTGCATATTTAGGTAGTTGTTTGAACAACATCACTCCCGGAGTATAGACGAAAGTCATAACCGAGGGTTTAGAGGTTGGATTAGAGATAACGATACCTCGGGTGCAATCTAAAGTGAACTGTAATGCAATCTAGCTAACGTAACTTGAGAGAGTGCGTCTAGTAAAGTATCATAATTACTTGAGAGAGATTTGTGATAGATATACCGTTCATGATTGATAGAGATGACTAATTGAACTATAAGAAATATCCGAAGAAGAATTCACCAACGGGAAAAACCATAACCTTAGATCTTTATTATCATTGTTTACACTATATTGTTAGTTAATTGCTAGTTTTTTTATTTTGTTATTAGATTTAGTAAACATCACCACTTGATATTCAAAAGTCTTGAGAAAATTGATTAAGTAACAATTTAGTATTTTAAAGACTTAATTGATACGTAAATTCCCTGTGGGATCGACTCTGGGCGTAATACCCCGGATTATATTTGCAGCGCCCGTTTAGTCTTTCTATAAGACATAGTTGAGCGTGATCACTTTCCGAGTCAACTTAGTTAATGGAGTTGCAAGTGAGGAAAGCCCCTCTACAAACCTTCTATAGTAGCCTGCTAACCCCAAGAAACTCTTGATTTCGGTTGGCGTTGTCGGCCTAGGCCAGTTCTTGACTGCCTCTGTCTTCTGAGGATCTACTTTTATGACTTCACTAGATATCACGTGGCCTAAGAATGCCACTGACTGCAACCAGAACTCACATTTTGAAAGTTTGGCATAAAGCTCATTCTCCTTCAAGGTCTGCAAGGCTATTCTGAGGTGTTCTACACGATCTTCCTTGCTCTTAGAGTATACCAAAATATCGTCTATAAACACGATAATAAAGGTATCAATAAATGGCTTGAAAACTCTGTTCATGAGGTCCATGAATGCAGTTGGAGCATTTGTCAATCCGAAGGACATTACTAGTAATTCATAGTGTCTGTAGCGAGTTCTAAAGGTTGTTTTAGATATATCTTCTTCTCTGATTCTCAACTGATGGTACCCCGACCTCAAGTCTATTTTTTAAAAGTACTCTGCACCCTGAAGTTGATAAAATAAATCATCAATTCTTGGCAGTGGGTACTTGATCTTAATGGTAACTTTATTCAACTGCCGATAGTCGACGCACATTCTGAGAGATCCATCCTTCTTTTTGACAAACATGACTGGGGCACCCCACGGTGAAAGACTCGGCCTGATGAAGCCCTTGTCAAGAAGGTCTTTCAATTGCTCTCTCAACTCGTTAATTTATGTTGGAGCCATCCTATAAGGAGGTATAAATATGGGCTGGGTGCCTGGCATGAGATCAATGCCAAAGTCTATGATTCTTTCAGGAGGAAGTCCGAGAAGGTCATCCGAGAAAACTTCTGGAAATTCTCTAACAACTAGCATAAACTGAAGAGCTGGTGGTTCTGATTCTGGATTAATGATCCGAGCCAAATAGGCGAGACACCCCTTACTGATCATTCGTTGTGCCTTAAGGTAAGAAATAAACTTACCTACAAGCGATGTTGAACTACCCTTCCACTCTAAGACTTCTTCATTGGGAAATTGGAACCTGACTATCTTGGCATGGCATAGCAGGAAGACAACCAATCCATACCCATGATCACATCGAAATCCACCATTTCTTACTCTATGAGATCGGCTTTGGTGTTGCGACATTGGACTGAAACTATACAACCTCTATAGACTTTTGTAACTTTCACTGACTCGCCAACTGGTGTAGATACTAGGAATGGCTCACTAAGTTGTTCAGGTTCTAGCCCGAGGTTAATTGCAAAGTATGGAGTCACATATGAAAACGTTGAACCTGGATCCATTATTGCATCAGCATTATGTGAGCAGACTAAAAGTATACCTGTAATAATTTCTGCAGATGCCTCTGCACTCTGACGATCAAGTGTAGAAAACAAACGGGGTTGTCCTCCTCCCTGAGTAACTCGATCTGGACCTCTACTTGCCCCCTGCCCGGTCTGATTATGAGAACCACGAGCCTGAGGTGGTGCAACTGTAGTAGCCGAGGAACTAGAAGGACGAGTTGATCCACCATGAAATTACGTCACAACTTTGGGCAGTTGGCCTTTATATGACCAATGTCTCCACAATGATAGCAACCATGAAACCCGAACTTGCACTGACCTGAATGTTTCCGCTTCAGGTTCCACAAAGACCTTGTTGGTGTGAATGTTGCTCAACATGACTCTGGCTATGTGAGGATGATGTCCTAAAATTCTGATTCTGGCGAGACAGGTTTCCATAACTCTGAGTACGTCTGAAGGAAGACCCACCACTTGACTGATTACTGAACTGAGCTGGTGCTAATGACTCCTTATTAGAGGAATCCCTTCTGCCTCCGCTGGATGTACCATTAAACCTGCCCGCTATCCGAGCTTTCTTGTTATGCTATTTTTCTTCTCTCTTTTGTTTTCTGTCTTTTTCTAAGTGCTTGGCAAATCCCACAACAAAGGAGAAGGTTGTCATCCCTACTGATGCAGTTGATGTCGTATCCTTAATGTGGTAAGCCAAACCGCCAACAAACCTGCGAATCTTTGCTTTCTGTCTTAACCATGCGAGGAGCATGTTTAGCCAACATTATGAATTCCATGTAGTACCCTTGCACACTTTTATTCCCTTGCTTGAGCTATTCGAACTCTGTAGCCTTAGCTTCCCTATCCTCTTCCGGGATAAAGTAGCCATGAAGGCCTCTTCAAATTCATCTCAAGTAGGTGGACCATCATCTTCATCTCTTTCCTTTCCCCACATCTCTAAGCTGGTAAGCAGCCAGCTCCACAACCTCATCATCAAATGCCTTCAGCGCTCGGAGGGCTTTCTTGACAGCCTCCAGCCACAACATCGGATCTTCATCAACTATAGAACCATGGAACACTGGAGGATTCAACCTCAAAAATTCATTCACTCTTGAGGACTCATAATTGTTCTGTCTATTTGATTGAGGTGGAATCTCATCTCTTCTCTCGTTCTGGTTGGCCATGAAGGCTTTAAATATCTCCATAGCGCTGTTGACTGCATTAAACATCTGACCCACCTCTGGAGATATAGTTGTCTGAGTCAGAGCCGTTGTTGGGGGCGGTACTGGATCCTGCGGTACTGGATCATCATGCTTCACCCCTTCTTCATGTTCAACCCGGGTTACTTAAACCCCCTTTGTGGATTTACCCTTCCTTTTCTGAGTTGAAGCCTTTTTAGTTCTGCCTTGAGCCACAATAGTAGCATTAGTTTCTTCAGCAGCATCCTGAGTGTTGGTGTCAGAGTTGCGAGTACGAGCCATTTCTGCGAGTTTTGGAGAAACGAATACATTAGATAATTTCTTACAGGTAGGATCTACTGCATGATCTAAAGTATGAGAAAAAAATGAGACTTTTCTTAAATGCTTGTAGCCTCTAGTTTATAAGTATGGGGCGCTTCATACCCATAAACAAAATTCTACTAACACGACTTCATAACCCCCTAGGACTCCATAAACCTGAGGCTCTGATACCAAGTTTGTCACGACCCATTTTCTAAACAAGTCGGGACCGACACCCGATCACTAAACGTGACCGAGCGAACCATCTGTGCTTATCAAATCTATTATAACTTCAAACTTTATATGCAAAAAAGCAATACTATAACCAAATACTTTTAATTAATTTAAATATCTAAAATAAACTAATCCAAAAATTTATTCGTAGTAAACAATGAAATATTGCTAAGTTATTATCAAAAACATCTGAATCTTAACCCACGGACTGTGTCTATGAAGCCTCTACTAATAAACTGACGCATTGCTCAAGACATGGGATTTTCTGGCCAGTTCTGTAGGTAAACAAAGAAATAGCTAAATAAAGATGACTTTAAGGAATACTCCACGAACAAAAGGGGATCTCACCAATACTATTGGAAGTGGGAGAAATCCTAACCCGTAGCATGCTTGCCTGCAAAACCGGTTCCTACGTTGTACCGCAGGCCAATGCAGGTTCCCAAAAGAGAACGTCAGTACCACCCATTGTACTCAGTGAGTCTCAACGACAAGGACGAAACTTTAATAACATATACAGTACGAGCAAAGGTTCTAAATGCATGTAAAACATAAAACTTATAAGAACATAATTGCATAATAGCAGTTAATGAATATTCTAAAAGAAATTCTTTTCTTTTTCTTTCCAAAAAAAAATATACTTCACTTTATACTTTGGGAGTTCCAACTATCCTGACCTATTTCTGTCTTAGTCACCGTGTGACCGGCACGGGTTCGACCCCAACCTGATCGAATAGGCCCAATCCACGAGGTGCCACTCGCTTCATGGTTCTCAGCGCTCATGTATCATACCTTAGCATGGCTAAGTAAATTCTCAGCAACGAGACCCTCGGCTCGTGCGCTCCCTACTTTGGCACAAGTAGTTTCAGGAAGTCAACGCCTAGATCATGACCCTCGGCCTGGATGGTGACCCCTTCTCAGAATAAAGGATACTTGATGCGAGACTAAATTGCATAGTTTAACATGTGATATAACTTACATTTTATGCGCATTAA